>PVIY010014112.1:0-25927 GCA_004026745.1 Myrmecophaga tridactyla | reverse complement strand
CTCAGAGAGAGTGACACTACGAAGCAGAGAGTCCACCAGCCAGCGACCTTTGGAGATGAAGAAGGAAAACGCCTCCCGGGGAGCTTCATGAAACAGGAAGCCAGGAGAGAAAACTAGTAGATGATGCCATGTTCGCCATGTGCCCTTCTAGCCAACAGAGAAGCCCTGATTATGTTCACCATGTGCCTTTCCAGATGAGAGAGAAACCCTGAACTTCATCGGCCTTCTTGAATCAAGGTATCTTTCCCTGGATGCCTGTGACTAGACATTTCTATAGACTTGTAATTGGGACATTTTCTTGGCCTTAGAACTGTAAACTAGCAACTCATTAAATTCCCCTTTTTAAAAGCCATTCCGTTTCTGGTATATTGCATTCCGGCAGCTAGCAAACTAGAACAGCATTGAATCTATCAATTGCTTCGGGTATAATTGACATCTAATGATATTTAGTCTTTCAGTTTTGAACACGGAATATCCTTCCATTTATTTAAGTCTTCTTTAATTTCTTTTAATGATGTTTTGCAGTTTTCTGTGTTTAAGTCCTTTACATCCTTGGTTGGATTTATTCCTAGATACGCGATTCTTTTAGTTGCTATTGTAAGTGGAATTTATTTTCTTGGTTTCTTCTTTCTGTTGTTCATTGCTTGTGCACAGAAGCATCACTGGTTTGGGGGCATTGATCTGGTACCCCAAGTACTTTACTGAATTAATTTACTAGCTCTAGGAGCTTTGTTGTGGATTTTTCAGGATTTTCTATATAGGATCATGTCATCTGCGAATAGAGAAGTTTTACTTCTTCCTTTCTGATTTTGATGCCTTTTTTCTCTTTTTCTTGCCTAGCTGGTGTGGCAAGAACTTCCAATATGATGTTGAATAACAGTGGTGACAGTGAGCATCCTTGTCTTATTCCTCAAGTTAGAGGGAAAGCTTTCAGCCTTTCACCATTAAGTAGGATGTTAGTTGTGTTTTACTTATTTGTTTATTTATCTTTAATTTTTTTAATTAAGAAAACAAACAGTACACTTAGAACCACCCAAAATGGATATTTTAGTTAGCTTAATCATAGGCTTATTTAAATAAAGTATCCATATACTAATTGTAAAGCTGTGTGTTTTAAATGTATGCCATTTATCATGTCGAGGAAATTTCCTTCTATTTCTATTTCTCTAAGTGTTTTTATGAAGAATGTATGCTATATTTTGTCAGAAGCCTTTTTTACATTGATCAATTGATATGATCACCTGATTTCTCCCTTTGATTTGTTGATGTGGTATATTACATTAAATGATTTTCTTATGTTGAGCCAATCTTGCATTTGAGGAATAAATCCCACTTGTTCATGGTGTATAATTCTTTTAACATGTTTTTGGATTCCATTAGCTGGTATTTTGTTGAGGACTTTTGCATTTGTGAGCATAGAAATATTTCTCTGGGAGATGGGCCAAGATAGCAGTAAAGGGAGGTGTGAGTTTAGTGTATCCTTTACAGAAGCTGGTAAATAGCCAGGAACTGTCTGGAACAACCATTTGGAAGACATCTGTGACTGGACACATATTATACATCAGTCTGAAATGAATGGAAGGAATGAGATCACAGCACAGAACTGGAAGTGGAACCCCCAATCTACAGAGGCTGCACCTCTCTCCCATTGTCATGGCAGGCTGTCAAAGACACATCCCTGTGGGAAAAAGGAACAATTTACACTAGGAGAAAGGGAAGGTAGTTGAACCAAACTCCAGTTGTGGTTTTAATTAGCAAATGTAGACTGATGAATACAAGCTCTGAGTCCAGAAAAACCAAGAGCAAGCAGGAAAGGAAACTCCTCCAGCAGAGAGGAGGCAGGGATGATAGAATAAAACTAAAAAAAAAAAGAGATTTTTAAAGTCACTTGAGCTCAGAATACTGGAAAGGGGCTGTGCCCCAAGAGAAAGGTCACATAGAGCTGGGTACCAAATCTGGTTCTTAATTAGCAAACTTTGGGGGGCTGAGGAAATCTCTGAAGGGATTTCTTATTCTGTTTTGTTTTTGAACTATTCTAAGTAGCTCATTAGAGATATCTTCAGGTATTTTCAATTATCAGCACTACCCAGCAAGGGTGAAGTTAAGATAGTTCTGAGAGATCAAATAACTAGACAAGTGAAAGACATAATTCTCTTAAGGGCATATCTTTCCCAGAAAAAGAGGGGGGTGGGTCGGGTCTCAGCTCAAGTAGCAGTTCTCATTCAGAGAATTCAGACCACAGGGGATGGAAAATAAAAATAACTAAGACTGCCTTCTACCTCAGCCTCATTCTCAACCACACCCATGGTAGGTACAGGATCTCCTGACAATTAAAGGCACCACAGCACTTTATGCTGATGGGGAGCTTCAGACTGACAAGTCCCACCTGCTGGGCAGGATAAGAAAAGCAGAATAAAAAGGCTTCACATTGATACTATTGTACTCTCCTCCTGAGACCTGCGCCTGCCTTGCCTGGGAAAATATGATTGGGGTAAAAAAAATCTGGGGAGACCTTTGTCAAAAAAAAAATCTTCCTTATAGGCAGGGCAAGAGTCAAAAAAGCAAGAGCTGAAAAATTCTGATCAGTTAAACAGAAGCTATGCTAGAGGCCTAGAATAAGGTGAACTGTATGACAAAAAAACAGATAGAGAAATAAGTCAGCCAACAAGAAAGCCTATGTAAAAGAATGGAAAAAACCTCCAGAATAAACTAATCAAGGAAATCAGATGCCTAGACAGCAGCAAAAAAATATGAGTTATATTAGGAAAAATGAAGATATGGCCGGATCAAAGGAAAAAAACATCACTTCAAACAAGATATAGGAATTGAAACAACTAATTAAAGATGCTCAAACAACTAATTAAAGATGCTAAGTCAATTTAAAAAATCAAATGAATGAATTGAAGTGAAGGATATAAAGAAGACATTGGGTGACCATAAAGAAAAACTCAAAAGTTTGAAAAAACAAATGGCAGAACACACGGGAAGGAAAGGCACAATAGAAGAGCTGAAAAGTACAATGAAGAATTATAACAGCAGATTTGAAGAGGCAGAAGAAATGATTAGGGAACTAGAGGAAAGGACATCTGAAATCTTACATATGAAAGAACACATGGGGAAAGAATGGAAAAATATGTACAGGGTCTTAGGGAACTGAATAAAAATATGAAGCCCATGAATAAACATGCTATGGCCACCCTAGAAGGAATAGAGAAGAAAAAGGGGACAGAAAGAATAATGGAGAAAATAATCACTGAAAATTTCGCATCTCTTATGAAAAGCATAAAATTATAGACCCAAGTAGTGCAGTATACCCCAACAGAATAGTTCCAAATAGACTTACTCCAAGATACTTACTAATCAGATTGTCAAATGTCAGAGACAAAGAGAGAATTCTGAAAGCAGCAAGAGAAAAGTGACCCATTACATAAAAAGAGGCTCAGTAAGACTATGTGCAGATTTGTCAGCAGAAATCGAGGAGGCAAGAAGGCAGTGGCATAATACATTTAAGATACTAAATGAGAAAAACTGCCAACCAAGAATTCTATATCCAGTAAAACTGCCCTTCAAAAATGAGAGAGAATTTAAAATATTTTCAGCCAGACAGACACTGAGAGATTTGTGACCAAGATAACTGTTCTACAAGAAATACTAAAGGGAGCATCTACAGGCAGATAGGAAAAAAACAGGAAGAGGGGTTTATAGAACAGTGTAGAAATGAAGACTATCAGTGAGGTAAAAGGAGAAAAAAATAAAATATGACATATAAAATCCAAAAGAGAAAATGGTAGAAGGAAGTACAACCTTTTCAGTAATAGAATTAAATGCTAATGGATTAATCTCCCAAATCAATAGATATAGAGAGGCAGAATGGATTATAAAACAAGACCCATCGATATGCTCTCTACAAGAGACTCACTTTAGGCTCAATGACAAAAGCAGGTTGAAACTTAGAGATTGGTGTCATGGTCAGGTTCATGTGTCAACTTGGCCAGGTGGTGATGCCCAGTTGTCTGGTTGGGCAAACACTGGCCTGTCTGTTGCTATGAGGACATTTCATGGACTTAAATCATGACCATGTTGGCAGCATCCACAGCTGATTTGCAATCAGCTAAGGGGAATATGTTCTGTAATAAGTGATGCTTAATCTAATCATTCAAAGGCTTTTAAGGAGGACTCAGAAGAAACAATCACTTTTCTGCTTCAGCCAGCCAGCCTCTTCTGAGAGTTCATTGAGGACCTTCATCAGAGCCACCAGCTTGTGGCATTCTCTACATCCCCATGGTTATGTGAGATACTTTTATAAATTTTATATTTACAGATATCTCCTGCTGATTCTGTTTCTTTAAAGAACCCTAGCTAATACAGTTGGAAAAAGATATTTTTCACAGACAACAACTGGAAAAGAGCAGGAGTAGCTATAATAATATCACACAATTTGGATTTTAAATGTAAAACAATTGAAAGAAACAAAGAAGGACACTATGTATTAATAAAAGGTACAATTCACCAAGAAGACAAAAAAATCATAAGTATTTATGCATCAAGCTAGACTGCCCATAATACATGAGGCCAACACTGACAACACTGAAGGGAGAGGTAGACACCTCTACAATAATACTTGGAGACTTCAATACATCACTCTCATTAATGGATAGAACATCTAGACAGAGGAACCATAAGGAAACAGAGATTTCTGAATTGCCCTAAAGGCTTATATTTAAAAAGAAGAAAGCAAAAATCAAGGAATTAACTATTCACCTGGAAGAACTAGAGAAAAAACAGCAAACTGACCCCAAAGCAAACAGAAGGAAAGAAATAACAAAGATTAGAGCAGAAATAGATGAAATAGAGAACATGAAAACAACAGTGAGACTAGCTAAAACCTGGAGATGGATTCTTTGAGCAAATCAATAAAATCGATGGACGCTTTGCTAACTAGAAATATTTTTCTGTAGTTTTTCTTCCTTGTAGTGTCTTTATATGGTTTTGGCATGCGTCTGATGTTGGCTTTGTAAAATGAGTTGGGAGTTATGATGGTCGGGTTCATGTGTCAACTTGGCCAGGTGATAGTGCCCAGTTGTCTGGTCAAGCAAGCACTGGCCTATATGTTGCTGTAAGGATATTTCATGGACTTAAATCATGAGCACATTAACTGCATCCATGGCTGATTACATATGTAATCATCTAAGGGGAGGGTCTTCTGTAAGGAGTGACATTGAATCTAATCACTAGGCGTATTTTAAGGAGGATTCAGAAGCCACAATCACTCTTCCTGCTTCAGCCAGCCAGACGCTCCTGAGAGTTCATTGAGAACCTCCACTGGAGTTGACAGCTCATGGTCTTCCTTACAGATCTTGGACTCTTACATTCCCATGGATGTGTGAGACACCTTTATAATCTTATATTTACAGATATGACCTGCTGATTCTATTTCTCTAAAGAACCCTAGCTAATACAGGAATATTCCCCCCTCTTCAATTTTGTGGAAGAATTTGAGCAGAATTGGAGTTGTCTCCTTGGAATGTTTAGTAGAATTGCCCTATAAAGCAATGTGGTCCTGGACTTTCTTTGTTGGGAGGTTTTTTTATTATCAATTTACTTTCTATACTAATATTTAATTTGTTGAGATCTTCTATTTTTTGCATGTCAATGTAGGTGGTTTATGTATTTCTAATAATTTGTCCATTTCATTTGGGATATCTAATTTATTGGCTTACAGTTGTTTCTATTATCCTCTTACAGATCTTTTTATTTTAGTGGAAGTGGTGGTAATATTCCTCCTTTCTTTCCTCATTCTTATTATCTGCATCTTACCTCTTTTTTCTTTGTTAGTTTAGGTCAAAGTTTGTTGCTTTTGTTGATCTCTTCAAATAATCAACTTTTGGTTTTGTTCATTCTCTGTATTTTCTATTTCATTCATCTCAACTCGAATCTTTGTTATTTGCTTTCTTCTGCTTACTTTGAGTTTAGTTTGCTTTTCTTTTTCTAGTTCCATTTTGAGATTAAGTCTCTGATTTTATCTTTCTTCTTTTTTAATGTAAGCATTTAGAGCTATATAAATTTCTCTCTCAGCACTGCCTTAGCTGTGTAGATAAGTTTTATGTTATATTTTCATTTTCATTTGACTCAAGATATTTCCCAATTTCACTTCTGTTTCCTTTTTATCCCATTGGTTGTTTAAGGATATGTTGTTTAATTTCCACATATTTGTGTACTTCCTATTTCTCCTACACTTATTGATATTTAGCTTCAGTCCTTTGTGGTTGGAGACTATACATTACATGATTTCAATAGTTTTGAAATTGTTGAGACTTGTTTTGTGACTCAACATATGGTCTCTCCTGGAGAATAATCCATGTGCACTTGAGAAAAATATATTTTCTCTTTTTGTTGGATGCAATGTTCTAAATATGTCTGTTAGGTCTAGTTGATTTAATGTATCATTCAGGTCCTCTACTTCCTCATTGATCTCCTGGCTAGATGTTCTAGCCATTATTGAGAGTGGTGTGTTTAAGTCTCCTACTATTGGTATTGCACTATAAATTTCTCCCTTCAAGTCTACCAGTATTTTCACATATTTGTGGGTTCTGATGTTAGGTGAATATATATTTATAATTACTATGTATTCCTATTGAATTATCCCCTTTATTTGTGTATAATATCCATACTTTCCCTTCAAAACTGTTTTGATTTAAAGTCTATCTATCTGATATTAGTATAGTCACTCAGCTCTCTTTTGGTTACTATTTGCAGGTTATATATTTTTCTATCCTTTTTCTGTCAACCTGCTTATATATATTTTGACTTTAAGGTGAGTCTCTTGCCCACATTATAGAATTGGGTTGTGCGTTTTGTTATCCATTCTGCCAATCTCTGCCTTTTGACTGAAGAGTTTAATCCATTTACATTAAAAGTCACTACTGATAATACAGGACTTTCTCCTGCAGTTTTGTTATTTAGCTTTTGTTATCTTATATCTTTTTTGTCCCTCACTTCTGTTAAATCCTACTTTCATATTTATTTGCTTTTTTAGTCTTGTACCATATTGACTGCTTTCATTTCTATCTGGACATACTTTTTAATGTATTTTCTTTGTGGTTACCATGGAGTTAAAATTGAACATCCTAAATATATAGCAATAATATTTTGTTTGATCCCAACTTAACTTCAATGGCACGTACATATGCTTTTCCTATACCCTTGTCCCCCACCATTGTTTTTTGATACTTGTTACCAGTTATTTCTTTGTACATTGTATGTAAAAAAAAAACAGCTCCTAGATTTATCATTACTTTTTATACATTTGCATTTTAGCACTTGTAGGAAGTAAGAAGTGGAATTGCATACCAAACAATACGATAAAATAACACTGGCATTTATAGTTACTAAAAGATTACCTATACCAGAGGTCTTTATTTCTTTATGCTGCTTTGAAACACTGTTCAGTGTCCTTTTCTTTCAATCTGAAGAACTCCCTTTAGCATTGTTATGAGGGAAGGTCTCATGTAATGAACTCCCTCAGCTTTTGTTTGTCTGTGAATGTCTTTACCTCTCCCTTATTCTTGAAAGAGTCATTTGCTGAATATAAAATTCTTGGCTGACAGTTGTTTTCCTTCAGCTGTTTAAGTATTTCCTCTTGCCTTTATGGTTTCTGATGAGAAATTGGTACTGAATCTAATTGGGATTTCCTTGTATGTGACACATTGCTTTTCACTTGCTGCTTTTAGAAGTCTCTCTACTTGTCCTTTGCATTTGACAGTGTAATCAATATGTGGTGGCATTTATTTTCCTTCATGTTTATCCTGTTTAGTGTTGTCTCAGCTTCTTGGCTGTGCATGTTTACATCTTTTGCTAGGTTTGGAAAGTTCTCTTTTGTTATTCTTTGAATATTACTTTTGCCCCTTTCTCTTTTTTCTAGGACTCCATAATGTGTATATTGGTGTGCTTGGTGATGTTCCATAGTTGTCTTAGGCTATTTTTGCTTTTAATATTTCTTTTTTCTTTCTGCTCCTCAGCTTGCCTAAATTCATTTGTCTTGTCTTTAGGTTCACTCATCCTGTCTTCTGTTCCCTCCAGTCAGCTCTTGAAACCCTCCCGGGCATTTTCCATTTCAGATATTGTGGTCTTATTCCCCAGAGTTCTGTTGGGTTCCTTTTTAAAATCTATGTCTTAGACTCTCATATTGTTCATTCATTCTTTCCCCAATATCCTTAGTTCTTTTTCTGTACTTTCCTTAATCTCCCTGAACATTTTAAAATCATTTTTTAAAGGCTTTGTTAGGCATGCCTACACTTTTCTCTTCTTCATTGTTATTTTCTGTATTTTTATCCTCTTCCTTTGGATGGGTCTTCATTTCCCATTTTTTTTGTATTTCCTTCTTCTTGTACACTGTACATTTTAATATTCAAATGTAGACTCTGGGATTTATCTCCCGGGATGCCTGTTTCCTGGTTTGTAACAGTTGTTGATAAGACAGATATTATCTTGAGCTTCAGTCCTCCTACTAGGAAGGTCTTTCCAAGGAGAATGCAGTGTCCAAGGTTTACCCTGTCTTTTGGGGCCTTTGTCTTGTCCTCGGCTTTTGCTTATTAGTTGGTTTGAGTTCCCCAGTTTTGGGGAGTTTGGTTACGCCCTCTGTGTCCCAGGTATTTGAAGCTGGCAGGCCTTCATCCAAGACTGTTTGCTTCTGTAGTTTTACACTCATTTCATTGTTTGATCATGCTTTTGCCTGGAAGGCAAATTCAAGGAGGAGGTTTATCTTGGCAAGAACTTCCCTGAGTCAGTCTTTCCCAGCCATAACAGCAAAAGCGACCCAATAAGGGTATGCAGAATGACTCCAAAGTGAGGTAGGGAGGTGGTCATTCATCATGGAGGGTAGTGAAAACTTCTGTGATGGCTCCCCAAAGCTAAGCTTTCCTGGCCTGCTCAGCAAATGTAGCCCTTCAGCTAACTGTGCCTTGCCCACTTCCTCTGCCCCTGTCCAGGGTGAATTGAAACATTGCTGCTCTCAGAGCCAAGCCCAGCAATCCATATTTACTCACCTGTGCCCACCTTTGTTCTAGTAGGATTTTTATATCCCTCTCTGACACCACCAGCCAGGATCGAACCCCATGACAGCCTACCATGAGAGTAAGGGATGGACACCAGTAGCCACTTTGTGCAGAGAGAACAATTCACAGCTCCTTACTGTAATTTATCAGCCACATCATTCTGCTCTTTCCTGGATGCAGTACAGTGTTATTCTGGTCTCTGGAGTTTCAAACTAGTTGTTTCAGACAGTTCCTACCTTTTGAATAGTTGTTTCAACAGAAGGACTGAGTCTTGAAGCTCCCTACTCTGCCATCTTCTCCAGGAGTCTGTATTCTTTTTCATAAAGTATTAGGGAAAAAATAATAGGCAATAAAAGGTAAAGATAGGATATGTTCAATTTTCTTAACTGCTCGTTATAATGACACAGCAGCCATCTGTCTACGGGGGTTGCTGTATGTTATCTGTTGGTAGTTCAAAAGAAGCCATTTGCACCAAGGAGGATATGATGTACTCCTGGGAAAATTCTCCAGGGCTGTCTAGTGGCACATTTAGGGTTACTGAGGTAAAGCGAGGTTTCAGCTTGTGAGTATAGTCAGGTATTCTAGCTTTAGATTTTTTTCCCTTTTTTATAATTTTCTTTTGTTAGATAGTTGTAGGTTTACAGAAATATCATACATAAATTATGTAAAAGGCAGAGTCTCCATGCACCACCCTATTATTTTTTAAATTTTTTTACATGGGCAGGCACCAAGAATCGAACCTGGGTCCTCTGGCATGGCAGGCGAGCATTCTTGCCTGCTGGGCCCGCCCACCATCCTATTATTAATACCTTAGCTTTACGTTCTTAATCCTGTTGCACAGCCCTTCTCTCCTCTATAACTCCACAGAGCATGGAACAAAGAAATGCACTTTTTTTTTTCCTCTCTCACTGACAGTATTTGGCCCCTTCAGAAGAACTTAAAATAGTGCCTCTGCTATTTCTCCCATCCCAACCCTCTACTTCTCGTTTCTTTTAATAGAAAGAATGAAATGTATGCTTGGGGACATTGAGGAAAGAGAATGAACATAAATAGCTCAGGTCACTATGGGTTCCTCTCTTAAAGCTTTATTGTACATAAGGAATAAGCATCATTTTGTTTATTCCTGTTTCCATATGTAGGCACAACTGTATTAGGGCCACTTTAAAGAAGCAGGGCTGAAGTGGCATTGCTCTTCAACCTGCTCTCAGGTGATTCCTTGGCAAACATATGTTCAATAGTCACAATATCCTCTTCAGCTGGCTCAGCAAAGGTCTGTTTTACAGACCCAACTCTCATGGCTCAAACCAAGTATGGATGAAGGGCTACACTTGGAGGGAAGCAGAAGCAAGACAGATTATGACTAAAGGCCCATGTTTAATTCCAAAATTTGGCAATAAAGATAGTGTTTTGATTCCCACCTGACTCCTGTATTTACTTCTCCATTGGTTTAGAACCTGTGGAGCTCAAAGGGAAGATGTGCCTCAACATATGGTATGTTAGCTGGTGAACATAGGGCAATCTCATCCTTTAAGAAATATTTCTTCCTGTGGAGTGATAACTATTTCTCAATTGAATTCACTGTGTTTTAATTTCATTGTCATCATGCTATTTTATGAATATTTATTTGATTTTCCATTCACCTTGGTAATTGAGCAAGGGATTTCTTGCATAGGGAGCTCTGGCATTCTGAATAATCATGAGATAGGGTTTTCCCCAATTTTAATTGAAACTTTGGCCTATTGTTAATTTTAAACACTGGAAATTTTGATAATTTCTGGGTCTGCTAATATTTTGGACTTAGGACAATTCTCTCAACTTTTCTAATTTCATCACGGTATTATTGCCTTGTGATTCCTCTCATCAGGGTGATGTGATATATTTTTTCCTCACTGTAATAAAAGTCTTTCAGTCTTCCTAGCTCTGGTAGCCACTGGATGAACTCTAACATTGCAAAAATTGGATATTTTAATATACAGATATACAGTTTACTCATATAGGCCTTTTGTGTTCGAAATGTCCTGATTAGTCACTGATCCTAAAGCAAATAATCCAAGTTAGGGCAGACAGTTTGAATCACCTGTCAGTCAACTTCCCAGCAAGCCAGTCAGAAAGCAAGGAAAAGCACCTAATTAAGAAGTAATTGTTAAACCATTTAACTTGCTGCAATAATACAACTGACCTTTCTGTTTTTAGGTTTTAAATGGACAGAGCTGATGGATTAGGTTGAAAACATTTCAGTTGTCTTTAGTACTAGGCAATCAACAACTTCATTTTCTCTTGTAACTTCTAAGACAATTTGGGTTGTTTTGAAGACCCAATATTATATTGCTTCTGGAAATTTCCTAGTATTTTTTGATTTCTTAGTCAATTAAGTCACATTTTTAAAAATTTAATTTATTTTGTATTATGAAACTGAAACAGCATACAAACATGAACATTTAATATACAAGCATTCAATGTATGGTGTACAATAAATGGCTCACAATATCATCACATAGTATTATATTTATCACCATGATCAGTTTTAGAACATTTGCATCACTCCAGAAAAAGAAATAAAGAGAAAAAAGTAAACACTCACACATACCATGCCCTTTAACCCTCCCTCTCATTGACCACTAGTATTTTCATCTGCTCAACAGATTTTAACCTTTGTTCCCCCTATTTTGTTTTCTTTGCCTGCCTCTCACTGCCCATGCCCCAGGTGGAAAAAAATGGGCTCTACTGGAGTCCAGGTGCTGGGTTCTCAGTGTTCTGAAGAGAAGCAATGCTATGTGGGTGGTTGGGTAAGTTTCAGATGGTTATAGTGCTGGCGCTGGGGCCTGGTGCAGCATATGAGGCCAGGGTGGGGCTTGTAGGCAGTACCGTCATGGGGAGGTCCCAGCTGAAGGTGTCCAAGGGCACTTGTTTAGGCCCTGTCCAGGTGGCAGAGTCGGGCTGTTCCATGGGGGTAAAAGCATCAAACCTGGTTCTTGGGATGTTGCAAATTCAAAATGCAGTTGGCACTTGAGGAACACAATGGCTGTGCAGAGGCCTGAGGTGGAGCTGAGAGGGATGGGGAGGGAGTAGCTGGTTCTGGTTATATATAGGCAGGACTCCTGGTGCTGGGTGTGAGTCACATGGGACTTGGAGGGGGTACCCCCATGGTGCTGCAGGTACTCAGGCTGCATACACTCCTTGGTGTACACACACTTACTGAAAACTACAGACAAGCTACAGTTCTTTTGCCTAAATTTAATGTCCCCATCATGTCCTCACCAAGTCTGTATACTGATTTGAAGATGCCAAATGTCCCAACTTTCCCTCGGCCATCAGTGATATTGTACAGATGGAGGCTGTGGCAAGATGTGGCAGCCATGAGGCACTTCCCAGCCAGCTCTGCGAGCCATGAATCCTTCTTCCCACCTTCATCCCCATCCAGGAATGGACTGGATGGTCTACCACCTCATCCTGGGGAAACCAGAGATTTTGAAGACCAGTCAACACAAGAACCCTCAAAGGAACCCTGAGTAAAGTGATGGGGGAGTTGACGCTCTGGCAGCCAATGGTCAGTTTGTAAATGTAGTTAACTGGCTGACCCCAAAAGGAGTGTGGTCCCTTTACGGGCAGTACTTAGCTGTAGGAGTATGATTTGAACTCTCCAGAGTCTAGCCTCAGGTCACAAAATAGGATTTTTGGTGGAGTGGAAAGGATACACTGACCCCTCTCACCTTGGTGTGGCAGAAAAACAGTCTGGCTCTCAGGCTAGACTTCTGGCTGACTGGAATCACGGGGTGCATTATCAAACTGAAATAGCATACAAACATGAACATTCTTAATATTTAAGCGTTCCATGTATGGTGTACAATTAATGACTCACAATATCATTACATAGTAGTATGTTCATCACCATGATCATATTTTAGAACATTTGCACCACTACAGAAGAAGAAATAAAAAGAAAAAACTCACACATAGCATACACCTTACCTCTCCCTCTCATTGACCATTAGTATTTCCATCTACTAACTAGATTTTAACCTTTGTTCCCCCTATTTTTTTCTGTATCCCTTACCACTCCCTTTTATTGTCCACTGGTATTTCAATCTTCTCAATTTATTTTAACATTTGTTCCCTCTATTATTTATTTTTAATCCATATTTTTTACTCATCTGTCAATATCATAGATAAAAGGAGCATCAGACACAAGGTTTTCACAATCACAAAGTCACATTGGGAAAGCTATATCATTATACAAATCATCTTCAAGAAACATGGCTACTGGAAAACAGCTCTACAGTTTCAGGCACTTCTGTCTAGTCTCCCTAATACACCTTAAACTAAAAAGGGGATGTCTATAAAATGCGTAAGAATAACCTCCAGGATAACTTCTCAACTCTATTGGAAATCTTTCAGCCTCTGACACTTTATTTTGTCTCATTTCTCTCTTCCCCCTTTTGGTTGAGAAGATTTTCTCAATCCCTTGATGCTGAGTCCCAGCTCATTCTAGGATTTCTGTCCCACATTGCCAGGGAGGTTTACAGCCCTGGAAGTCATGTCCCATATAGAAAGGGGGAAGACAGTGAGTTTGCTTGCCATGTAAGCAACATTTTTTAATGGTTAAAAATAACCTTTCAGTTCTTTTTTAGATGGCTTATGTGATATTTTTGTAACTATAATTGTGTACACTTCTCACATTTAAGCAAGGTTTTCTTTGCCTTTCATCATCCCCTTATCTCCCTCAGTGAGGCTGGACTCACCTGTAACACTCTGGCCACAAAAGAGAAGACTTTAAAGTTGCAGTGGAAGAGTGCATGATTCACAAGAAGTGCAACATTTGGGAAGAAAAGAACTCATTTTGTCTATAGTTATGGATTTATGTCCTAAATTGGCTTAGGATGACAACAAGACAGTGTTCTGACTGGCCAGTTTAAAAAGATAGTATTTTAATGTTCATTTGTTTTTGTGATATATGTCTACTGAACTCTTTTGATTTCTTCCTCTGTTCTCCACAACCTAGTTTCATGCCTCTCTGTGTCTTCTCTGGGCACTTGTAATTGCCTCATAATTGGACTTTTTCACTGTCTTTTCTTATTCATCATTTACATTGCTGCTAGAGTAGTTATTATTACTTTTAGTTATTATTAACAATATATAACACCAAATTTCCAGGTTTAACTATGTTTAAGTGTCCAAGTCAATAGTATTAATTACATTCACAATGTTATAGCTTGTGAGCAACATCTTCAAGGTTAATACCATAAAAAACAATCATTTTATTATCTCATGAATTCTGTGAGACAGAAATTTGGATAGGGCAGAGTAGGGATAGTTTATATCTACTCCTCAATGTCTGGAGCCTCAACCAGGAATATATGGATATTTGTGGGTGACTCAAATGTATGGAGGCTGGAATCATTTGGAAGCTCCTTTACTCACACCTTTCTAGCATCTTGGTGGAGTCTTCTAGCTAACCCAACTAAGGGTTGTCAGCTGGGACTGTTGACGGGAGTATCTGTGTGCACTCTCTCTAGCATAGTGTATTCATGGTGTACCCAGACCTCTTACACTCTTATACTCCTGGTGATTGTCTATTTACAGAGTGAGCATCCTAAGAGAACCAGGAAGAAGCTACAAGACCTATTATGATCTAGCCTTGGAAGTCAAATAGTGTTACTTACTTTTACCATACTCTACTGGTTGAAGCAGTCATAAGCCATCCCAGAATCAAGAATAGAGGACATAGATCCCTCTACTTAAAGGAAGGAATGTCAAATAATTTGTGGTTCTTTAAACAAAATCACCACAGTGATCTTTACAAAATGTGTCTGATCAAATGATTCCATGATTAATATACTTCTTTTTCCTCCTGAGCAACAGAATAAATTCAAACATTTGGCATGAAACAAATATTTACAACCCAGCCACATCCCACTATGATGGTTAAGGTCATGTGCCAACTTGGCCAGGTTATGGTGGTCAGGTGGTTTGGTTAAAGAAGCACTGGCCTGATTGTTACTGCAAGGATATTTTGTGGACTTAAATAATCAGTAATTTGATTGCTTCTAGGAATGATTACTTCTATAATCAACTGAGGAGATTGTCTTCAACAGTAAGAGAAATCTCATCCAATTAGTTGAAGGCCTTAAAAGGTGATGGATGATTTCTACAGTCAGAAGAGAGAATTTCCATGTCTTTTCAGCCAGCCAGTTTCTCCTGGGGAATCCATCAGTAATGTTCATTGGGGTTCCCAGCTTGTGGCTGTCCTATCAAATTTGGACTTGCCCATTCCCATAGTCATTTGAGACAATTCTTATAAAAATCTCATAATATTTACAGATATCTCCTATCAGTTCTGTTTCCCTAGGATACCCAGACTAATATACCCATTAAAGGCAGAAATCATTAAAAAAAGATAATACCAAATAAATATAAACTAGCTCTAAATGGTAAATGTCATCAACAAAGTTAAAAGACAAAGCATAAGATATGAGTTTTCTAATTATTTGAAAATCACAGGGTTAAGTAGAGAGTTCTTACAAATTAATAAGAAAAAGACAAATAGTTCAATAGATAAATGGATGAAGGATATGAAAAGTATTTCTCAAAAAAAGAAATACTAATGAAATGCTAATATGAAAGACTAATCAGTCTGACTATTAATTGAAATGCACATTAGTAAAGAAGCAATGCCTTTTTGTTTTGTTTTGTTTTAACTTAAGGAAAGATTTGAATACTTTGCTGAAGCTCTGGGGACACAAGCACTTTCATATTTTGATAGAGCATACTAGAATAAACTTTCTGGAGAATTGTGGTAGTTCAAAGCTATATGTACCCCAGAAAAAGCATGTTATTAAGAGCGAATCTATTCTTGTGGGTGTGGACCCACTATAAGTAGGATCTTTTGGTGAGTAGGATCTTAATTTAAATTGAGATGTAATCCACCTCATCCAGGGTAGGTCTTAATCCTGTTACTGGAGTACTTTATAAGAGAATAAAAGTCAGAGGGAAGACACAGAAAAAATCTATACAGAAACTAAGAGATGAAATCCAAAGAAGAGCACAGGGGAGCTTAATGAGTGAAAATCCAGAGAAGCTGAAAGACAAGGACACACAGAGAGAGAAACCCAGTGAGGAAGCCACTGAAGCCAAAAGTTGGAAGCAACAACACCCAGAAGAGAAGGAAGAGACCAGTAAATGTTGCCATATACCTGGTCAAGTAAGAGAGAAGTTGAAAATTGCTGGTAGCCAGTCTTCAGGAGGAAGTATTGTTCCATTGATTCCTTGATTTCATGGCCTAAGAACTATAAGCTTTTAAGTTAATAAATCTCCATTATAAAAGCCAGTCCATTTTTGGTATATAGGATTTCATCAGTTTTAGTAAGCTACAGCAAGGTCATTTTTGCAATATGTATCAAGGATCTTTAAAAATATATGTGTTTTCATAATCTCATAATTCCAGATTTAGGAATTTATCCTTGGGAAATATTTTCAGGACAGGAGTGCCTGAAAATTTATGCTCATGGGTGTCCCATGCAATAGTTATTTTTTAAGAGCAGAGCTGAATAAAAAATAATGTCTTTCTAGGGGAATTTGCTTAATATATTGTAATATCACCAAACAATGCACTATAATCATAGTATATCATTGTAATAGTTAATTTTATGTATCAACTGTCTAGGTTATGGTGTCCAGTTGCTTGGTCAAGCACTGGCCTGATTGTTACTGTAAGGACTTTTCCGCCATGGGATTTGCACTATAATCAGTCAATTGCATCTACAATCGGCAAAGGAGATTGCCATCAGCATTGTGAGAAGTCTTCTCATCCAATCAATTGGAGGTCTTAAAATTAAGAATTGAGGGTTTGAGAGATCAGAAGAATAATTTTGGCCTTAACTTCAGTAATGTCTCTTGCCAGAATTTCCAGACAGCCAGCTTCCCCTGAAGAATTTAGACAAAGGGCTTCAGCATCACCTTTATCATAGTTTCCAGGTTACACGTGCCCTATGGAGATCAGTCTTCTTGGTTCTACTTCTCTGTATGCCATTTAACACCATAAAGCTTTTAACAAAAAAAAAAAATGTTCCTCTAATCACCCCTTTCACACAATATTCTCATTAGATGTAACCTCTTTTAACTTATTTAGCTTTCTGTTTTCCTGGTATTTTACCTCCACTTCTGAAAAACAGTATGTTATACTACTTGTACTGGTTTGAAAGTATTATATACCCCAGAAAACCCATATTTTAATCCTGATCCAATCTTGTGGAAACAGTCATTTCTTATTCAATATTATAAATTGGGAGCTTTTGATTAGATTATCTTAATGGAGATGTAACACCCAATTGTGGGTGTGATCTTTTGATTACATGGAGATGTGACTTTACCCACTCCAGGTGGGCCTTGATTAGTTTAATGGAATCCTTTAAAAGAGGAAACATTTTTGAGAAACCTTAGAAGTGACACAAATGACAAAGCCTACAGAAACTTCAGAGCAGAGCTGACCAGATGATGACACTTGGAGAACAGAAACACTGATGTTTCGAGGAGATGCTTGGAGCCCAGCAGATGTTGCCATGAGATGTTAAGCAAGCCAGAACCTGGGGAGAGCCAAGGGGTCTCTGGAGAGAACTTTCAGACCTATCCCTAATTAAGATATGAATGACATCCTACCAGAACAGGCTTTTGGCAATTACGTGGACTGTGAGCACTCAGAACAGATCAGAATGTGTACATTGTTATTTTTAAAAGTGCATCTAATTCATGTTAATATTCAGTGGTGATTATGTTGCTTACCAACTTGAGGAAAAATTTAAAAAGATACAAGAGATTCTTCTAGGACACTAATGGTAGGAGGTCTTTTTATTCTAGTTTTCTTCCAGACAGAGATAAATTATACATGGGAAGCCCTTTAAGAATAACAGCGTGGCCTGAAATTGTCATGTGATAAAACATCCCTGATTTACCGAACCCTGTTTAAATTTATTTCCAATTATTTAGGCTTTAATTATGCATATTTGATTTCATTGTACATAAGTAATTGAGAAAAGTTAACTGAATCATAACCAAAGAGGGAGATCTCTATGTATTATGGCATTTTATATTGACTGCTCTAAAGTCTAGAGTTAAATAGGTTGGATTTTCTTAATGAATAGGTTGTGTGGACTGCTAGGCGAATAATAAAAGGATGCCATACTTTTATTGACACCAAGTATTTTTCTTCTCCTGAGTTTTGCTTATGATTTGTATGATTTTCAGATATCATATTAAATGGTTTTTTTCTCCTCACCACCTGTGGCAAGGGTTGGGGAGAGGAGGAGGAGAAATCAAGGTCCAAAGGAGCACATCAATTCATAAATATAGAATTAGCTGATTTTATTATTGAGCAAAAAAAAAATACTTTCAGTGTATGCAGGTAATCAGCAAGCTATAGTGGATGTTCAGTTCCACTTGTTTGAAATTAAAAGTATTGTTGTTATACATCATCTTACAATTAGTAAACACTTGGAAGGTATTTAATTCATCTCACTAGTTACATTGAGCTTGCCCTAATGTCCTTTTTTATCACAATTCTTCATCAGACTTATTCTGACATTCTGTTCTTGCATAATTCTTAATTGATGCCATCTATAGCTGCACCTGCAGTGTAGCTAGACATATGATTAGTCACATCCTTCAATATACCAGTAAGCTTAGCTTAAGTACTGTTTCCCACATACCTAAAACATCCAACAAATCTGGTAGATTGAGTTATGTATCCCAGAAAAAATTTCTTAATCTGTTCTTGTGGGTGTGATTGTAAATAGGACCCTTTGACAATGTTATTTTTAGTAAGGTGTGGCCATCTGAATCAGATAGGTATTAATCCTACTATTAGAGAGCTTATAAAGAGAAAGCCAGAAGGCAGAGCTAGAAGCAGGAAGTCAGTAGGAATCTGAAGAGAAGGGAGAGGACATTGCCATGTAATGGGAAAGCCAAGGAGCCCAATGATTGCCAGCCAGCCAGCCAGAGCACTGCTGACCCTTGGGTGGAGCAAGCCTTCTAGCCTCTGAAACTGTGAGCCAATGAATCCCTGTTAAGCCAACCCTTTGTGTGGTATTTGTCATAGTAGCCTGGAAACTAAGATATTAAGTTTTTCTCATATGATCACTTTTTGTTTTTGGATGTCTTTCCTGTTTATTTGTCTATCTCTCCCTATTAAGCTATAACACCAATGTAATTCAATGTCAATCAATGAATATGTGAATGCTTTTGTGAGTCTATAATGAAGTTATGCATTCAAACTCAAATATAGAAGCTACTATGCATATGAAAATGTAGATATATTTAAATATTTAAAACTTGTGGTGATATATATATATATATAATAGCTAAAGGATAACGTTTTCTTGTTAGTAGCAAGCAAGTGCAAACAATTTTTAAACGCTGGTTAATAAATGGGGAATTTGATATTATTTTCTGAACCTTAAGACTTGTGATACTCCTAATATATTTGTGAAATGTAAATGTATTTCCACTTACTAACAGCTGTAATTAAGATAATAGGATTTCCCTTAGCTATTGGAAACAGCAATTACGTGGATGTGCAACTTAAACATAAGCATAATTCCAGGGTTTGCTGATTGCTTTTCTGTCCTTTGAATAAGAATCATACTTAGATAGATAATTAACATTAATTAAATTCACCTATATTCAAAGACCATGTCTGACAGGATGTTGAGATATAATATTGTTTATATAGTCTTTGGTAGAGAAGAGCTCAAAATAAAAGAGGGAAAGAATAAGGGGTAAAAGTACTAACATTTCTGGCTTTTCACTTAGGAGGCTATTTTGGACCACTGTGCCTCTTTATTTTACTTTATTTTCCCTAAATTGATTGAGGATTTTGCTGTCTATTTTTTTTTTTTTTTTACATGGGCAGGCACCGGGAATCGAACCCAGGTCCTCGGACATGGCACGCAAGCATTCTTCCCTGCTGAGCCACCGTGGCCCGTCCTTGCTGTCTATTTTTGAGTTCTATCTTTTCTGTGTTTCTAGTGAGGAGATTTTGCTGGATAAAGTGCAGTTCTTATTTTTTTTTCCACCTGTACTTGTTCATGTCCACTCCCTAATGCAGAGACGGAATGACTAGTAAATTGGGCCTTTGGGAAGACATTATGTGTATGTCTAGATAAATCTGTAAGTTGGCAATTTCTTCTCTTCTATATATGAAATATGAATAGAGAATTCAGGCATTGTACAAACTTTTTGAATACAGCCGTGTGGTTTCTGATATAAATTGCAAGATAGTTTAGGTGCATATATATTTTCCATACCATTAAAACATAATAGGCATAAAGGAGGTGCCAATATAAGAGTAATACTCAATTCGACTTGTGTCTTAAATGTATTTGGTTTTATAACTTTACTAATCATTATATAGTCACTTTATGGCAACAGTGAACATCGTTTACTCTTGGAGATTGAACTATATCCTCATTTTATCATTTCATACACATACACACACACACACACACAGGCAGAAGAGTAGATTTATATAGAGTTCAATCACTCCTAGGGCTTGAAATAATATTGATCTTTTACATTTATTTACAACTCTGCCTGCCCGACTTAGACAAATAAAAGGAAAAACTAAAAAAAGGACTACCGGAATATTTCATATATGAATTTTCCAGGATAAAAGTTCATAGTTTCAACTTATTCTTTAAGTGTCTTTTTGCCTCTGAAAAGTTAAATGAACTACAGGAAGAAGAGAGGGCATCTTACTGGATTGTATTTGTGTGTTTAGAGGGGTGGTTGCTGACACCTACCTCATGACTAAGAATGAAGAGTAACTTGACTATCTCATAGATTTTTGGGGTTATCCACATGAGGTGAACTTTGACATGCTGAATTTTGAAGGAAAAGGGATCTAAACTAAAACACAAAACAAAATAGAACATTGCCAGATGCAAAAATCTGTTGTTTTCACTGCTTTAGGTAAAGAGACCAGCTTCTACAAATAATTTCCTATTATTACTACTAGTAATTACTCATCCTTATCTTATTCATTTTAAGTATTTGGTTTTTACTTAAGCAATTTCAGTTATTGAACTAAGAAGCACTGCAGAATATTGATAAACTTTGGGTTTGCTAGAATGCATTGAACAATCACAGTATCACAGAGAGCATAAAAGGGAAAGCGTGAGAGGCAGGAAACAAGAAAGACAGAAGGAGAGGGAGAAGGGGAGATGGGAAGGAGTAGGAAAACAGAGAGAGCTACAGAGAGAGAGAGAAAGAGAGAGAGAGAGAGACAGAGATAGAGAGACAGAGAGAGAGCAAGAGAGATGAGATAAGCTTTCATGAAAAGGAGAGATTGGTAGGTGGTGAGGTTTTTTTGTCTTTTCAGGACTGTTAATTAGCAGCATAATGACTATTTCTTGTTAGTAAATATGGAATATCAGAAGAGAGCCGTCATTGTCAGAATTTTATATTTATCAGAGCAGAGCAAAGGAATTTGGGGATTGGGCTGGTGTATTAGAAGCTCCAGGTAGCCTATTAAGACAAGTGGTAACCTTTAAATGAGACTGTGATTATTTAGAAGCTGACACTTGATTTCCCTGTGTACCCAGTCTTCCCTATAATGTGTTGCCTCTAAACAAACAGTGACTGGTGTTCAACTTAAGGGTAGGGCACAGAATAGAGCATCTGCCCCATTCAAATAGAAACTGCCTTTCAAAAGTTGCCAGGCAGGGTGGTTAGTTGCAAGAAAAATTATTGAAGAAATTGCTTTTATGAAATGAACTTTGAGAAAGGCAATATCAATGGAAGTAAAATCTATTGTCATTGTCATGACATTTCTTAATTGACACATTAAATCAACATGAATTCTTGTGAGACATTGGGCCAAGTTGGTAGCTTGTATAGCAGTGTCAAAGGTCACCTTCTTATTCCTGTTTTTCTTTAATAGTACTTATTTCAGTTTGATAATGCTTCCAGAATGTAGCCAGAAATGAATTGACTTTTATAAAGGGGATTTATTAAGTTACAAGTTACAATTCTAAGGCCATGAAAATGTGCAAATTAAGGCACCAAAAAAAAATACTTTCTCTCAAGAAAGAGTGACTGCAACCAAGGCTTCTCTGTCACATGGGAAGGCACATGGCGATGTCTGCTGTGCTCCTGGCTTCTGGTTTCAAATGGCTCTCTCAGCTTCTACACCTCTAAATGCCTGTATTTTGGTTTTATCTCTCTGCTTTCTATGTTGGCTCTCAGATCTCTCTCATGAGGGGCTCTAAGAAAGGATTAAGACCCACCTTGCAGGGGCAGGGTAACATTTCCATGGAAACAAGCTAATCAAGAGGTTTCCCTGATTATGTGGATTAAAAGAACATGGCTTTTCTGGAATACATGGCAGCTTCAAATCAGCTCATTCTATCCTTTGGACCCCCCCAAACACAGGTTCTTTCCATATACAAAGATCATTCATTCCATCCCAATATCTCAAAAGAGTTAAACCATTTCAGTAACAATACAAATACAATACAAAGTCATAAATAGCACAAAATCTCATCAAAGTCAGTTACAGGTATAGTCTCTTCTAAGGCAAAAATTTTCCTCTGGCTGTGGACCTGTGAAACTTAGAACAAATTAGCTGCTGCCAATATACAAAGGAGGAACAGTCATAGGATAAACATTCCTAGTCATAGGAAGAAACTGGAAGGAAAACAGGGGTCAAGGGTTACAAGCAGTTCCCCAAACCTGCAGGGCAAATTCATTAGATTTCAAAGTTGAAAATCATTAATAGAATGATGTTTCCTCCTTGGGACTTGAGAAAGTGGCATTCTCACCCTTTCCAAGGGTTTACACAGCAATCCTTCTCTCTCCAAACACTGGGGTGAGGGTTTTAACATAAGCAGGCATTGGGGAGAACATCTTGTTCTAGACCCCTCTTTCCTCAAGCATTTGGATGGCACCCAGACTCTCTGACATCTCCAGGGCACATGCTCAACCCCTTCAGAACAGTGGGGTAGGTCCTGGGGTCTCCCCAATCCCTGGGGAATGTACTTTACCCTCTCTGAGGCCTGAGAGGGCGACATTCTTCCTGAGTAATGAAGCAAAACCCTGTCTTCTGCTTCTGGGGCAAAGTTACTCTCTCTACATGCACAGGTAGATCTGCTCTCCTAGCCAGAGATTTCCTTGCTCTAGACCTTAGCTTCCATGGTTCTTCATTTGAAGTCATTTTTCCTTCAATCTGTCCCTTTTCTGTCCTTTTTAGTTGAGACTGGCAGTAGTTCCATTCATATAGACCTTGCAAAAAATTTGTTGACTTGTCATGCAGCATACTGTCAAAACCATCAGACAGTAGGACCCAAATTCAATCCAAAACAGATACTAATGAGCTGTTTTGTTAGCTTATCTAGGTAAAAATAATCATAAGCACTGGTTATGTGCCATGCACTATGTTCTAATTGCATTACATATATTAACTCATTCTATCAATTTTCTTATGGAATAGATACTATCATTGAGAATTGAGGAATCAAAGAGGTGCAGAAAGGTTTAGTAGTTTACCCAATGCCACATAACTAGCAGGAGAAAGAGAGTCAACATTTTAATCAAGGTAGTTAGCCTCCAAACTCTGTGTGCTAATTACTACATCACACTGACTCTGCTGCTCTCTTCAGTTGCCAGCCATTTCTGAGGAGTTAGGAAAGTGGTGTGTTAAGTCTCCCATTCTCCACATTTTAAATAATGGTATTCCTGTGTCTTTACTCCATCTTCACTGGGAAAATCTCTGGGAGAAAACAAATGGCATGGAATTTCTCTGGATGAAACATGACATATGATATTAAACATGATTTTTAGGTCTTGTTTAGCTTCATGAATGCATTTCTCCTTCCTGGATAAAGAACTTGAGTGTCATCCAGTCCTAAATTATTTTTTGACGTCTGAATAAAACATGCTTGAATAACATGGGGGAATAATAAAATGTTGAGATAAATAACTATGGAGACAGCATTTTAAAAATATATAATTATGTATAGTAATATATCAAATATTTAGTGAGTGTCTGCCATAAGCAAAGCATTGGATTAGATTTAAGGGAGACCACAGTGATTGATATAAATATCTATCCATAAAAACTCAGCCTTAGAGAAGAGACAGAAAAACACAGAGGTTGCAACTCCTTGGGGCCCATGGAGAAAAGAATCCACAGAAATCTCCAGGCAAGAAGAAGCCTGTCTGCTGAGGCCCTGAAAACTGAGAATCCTCAGGCAAGTTCTGACAGCAGTTAACCTGACTTCAAATCATAAGCACATATTATTTAACCTCACAAACCTTACTTTTTTCATCTGTAAAATGAGTTCCTGCCTCATTACATTGAAGAAATAGTTAAATAAACTAAGTTCTATAATGTTTAGCACATAATAAGCAGTCAGTAAGTGTCAATCAATATTATTACTGGTATAGTTAGTATTGTTAATTCGGAAGCTTGAGCTCATGGGAAGGTAAAACCATTCTCATAGAAAATGATTTTTTCCTAAACTGCTCTCCCCTACCCAAATGACTCAATTAAATAAAGTGCTCATAGCATTCAATGAGACAAGGCACTGTTTGGACATCAAGGGAACTGTGGCATTATCTGCCTCCCTTCTTTCTGTTTCCTCCTTATATCAGATTGGAGAAACTCAGTGGCTGAAGATGGAGCAGATGGTGGAAGTTCTTGAACCTTATTGTATCTGTTTCTGGGCTCCCATTTGAGTAAATTGTTCTAGGGGGAAATCAAGAAATTGAGCCAGTACTCAAACCTTTGTCTGAACAGGTGGTATGGACATGTCAGCTCACACTTCTGTTATTGATTTTCCCAGGAGCCTGTCTTTGGGAGCTTGTTCATCTCACTGGTTTACATCATGCAAGTCTGATGGTACAGAATTGAAAATATGATTTCCATTGGATTATAGGTTTAAATTTATTTAAAGCAATACAGAATAAGGCAGTGCTAGAAACAAATTCACATTTTGCTATTTAGAAATTACTCCTACTACAAGATAAATTTTGTTGGATTATTTAAATATCCCATTCTCTCATTTTCTAAGATGTGAGTATCACAGCTAAACTCCTTCATTTCTGTAATTAGGAGGAGTCTCCTCATGTCTATATTAGAGAAACAAAACCCGAACTAAGGATTTTGACAGAGAGAAGATAGGTAAAAAATTGGCTAATGTTGGAAAACTGAAAAAGCAAAAAGAGGACACAGAGGGAACACAGATAATAACTGTAGGAAACAGCAGCCACCCAGAGGACTGGGGGAATAAAGGGAAAGGGGTGGGTTGTCAGAATCTACAAGTCCCAAGGTGAGGCCCCAAGTTCCAAGGTCACTGTCCTGCAGCTGCTGGTACCTCAGAGGGGCTCAATGAGAGTAGTTATGGAAATGCGGGAAAAAAGCTGGAGTTTGGAATTAACTGCCGCTGCCAGGGTGAAGAACCATTGCTGAGGCAATTTGAGAGGAAAGAAGCAAAGCAAGAAGGAGCACATCGTTTTTCCTGCTCCAGCTTTCCAGGCCCCTTCTGGGGCCTTCATGGCCGCAGAGCCTAGCAGGAGCCTGCTGGCAAAGGAGAAAGTTTCAGAGTCGGGCATCACAAAACAGAGTGCAGATCTGTGGGTTTGTTGCTGAGAAAATTGCTTAAAAACTAGTAGCATGTCCTTTGCCTGGTCCTAGGAACTTGGAAATGCCTTAAAAGTGTGGCTGCTTTGTTTGGGGGGCCAGCTGCCCTCATACTCGCTGAGCTGGATACTTCTGTTTCTTTTGGTGTTGAATGCTTTTGGGGAACAACTTTGTAAAATTAGCTCCCTGAAGATGTTTCATATATGTAATATAATTTTCATGACAGTCACATGGTACGACTACTTCA
>PVIY010014111.1:0-57372 GCA_004026745.1 Myrmecophaga tridactyla | reverse complement strand
GGTGCAGACTCTTGCTCAGGAGTCATTTGGGAGGCCTCCTGATGTAGGTTCTCAAGCGAAGGCAGGTGCTGGGGAGGAAATGGACCTCCAAATGACCCCTCAGCTGGACAGAGAGGCAGTTCTGATGGTGGAGGCTCAGCTAGACCCACAGGAAGTGGTGGTCATGGGATAGAAAAGGCTAGAGTTGGGTCAGGGCCCAGTCAGGGCTCAGGCCTGAGGAGCAGGGAGACTAAATATACATGGACACCACATTCAGTGGAGGGTCCCGAGGACGGCTGCCTGGAGCCCAGGGAGACCATGGGTCACTTATGGGTTTGTCCCCAGACTCAGGGTCAAAGGAGGGAGAGCTTAGAGCCTGCAAAGTCAAGGCTGGTAGTCAGAGTCACGGTCAAAGTGGGGGGTCCCTGGGTGGGCCATATGGGCGGCCCTAATCAGTGGGCCCTAGAGCCCGTGGTCAGAACAAAGCACCCCAGGGACATGGGAGCTGCTCATCGGAGTCCACCCCATGGGAGCAGGAGCTGCTGCTCCTCATTAGAGCTGCCTCCGGGTGGGCCAGCTAATCTACAGGGGCTCATGCCCTCCTTCAGAGAGGCGAGAGACAGTCTGGAGGGGGAAGCTTTGATGTGTACTTGTTCTCACATGGCTCCCCTTAGGATTTCGTTTTGGGGGCCCGTGTACCCTGCAAAGGAGTGTGGTTGTGTGGGCCTGGAATGGTCTCCCATGGGGGAACCCCTTTCCCTGGGAAAGCCCCATGGAAACCAGGGACACCTCAGTGTGTGCAGCTTGTTCGACTTAGTGGCTGTTGGGGGGGCTGGTGACACCCCGAGGATCCCCACCTGCCTCTAGTCCTTGCCCTCACACATGGCCCAGTCCACTGAGGTTTGGGGCCAATGCCCAAGTTTTTAATTCCATCAGCATTTGTCTGGGAAAACTGAGGCAAGGTGAGTAACTGGTAGAAGACCTGGCATCTGACCCCCTTAGATGCAGTCTTCCAGCTATGGGCCACTCTAAGATTATCCTCAGAGTTGGGAGAGGCAGGCCAGCTCCCTCCACATGGACAGCATTTGAGAAATACCAAGCATATCTCTGAGCTTTCGTCTCGCTGGATGCTAAGCTGGAAGCATCCTGCAGGTCGGGGCACAGGAGGCTGCATCAAGACATGAGAAGCATCTCAGCAGAGCAAGTGCCAGCAGGCACTGCACCCCCAGCCCCGTCTTTAGGTCCATGCTACCTGTCCTGCTGCTGACCACAGGCTGCAGAGCCAGAGGAGGTGCTGAAGAGTGGGACTGCAGGGTCAGAGCGGCTCGGGTTCACACCCCACCCCCCTTTCTGTATATTCACACCCTTAACACATCAATGCTGAGTGCAGCCTGGGGCCCATGTGACAAGGAAGCAGCCCCTGCGTCTGTGGGGTGGGACTGCAGCCTGCAATGAGAGCAGTGATGCAAATGCAAGGGAAGCTGGCTGATGAAAGGTGAATTTGCAGTGGTAGCCCAGAGGGAGGAACGGAACATGGTGGGGGTTTCAGCAGGTCAATGGGTGCGGGGCACAGCAGGTCACCCACATCCAGGCGCACAGTGTGCGCAGGACTGCTCATGCGTCCCCATCCTTGCTGCTTGTTCGTTGACAGCCTTTCGGAGAGTGGAGTAGGAGAGCCTTGCCATGTACAAACCTCGAGGGTCTGTGGACCCTCTATGGAGACCTGACTACCGTAAACCTCATAATCTCTGTGCCCCTGGGTGGCCCTGCCCCTGCCTCCTCGTCAGTGCTGTGCTCCTTGTCTCTCCTGGGTACATTGCGTCCTCAGCCGCCTGCAGAGAAAATGTATTATTGTCTACGGACAAACTATTGATGCTGGGAAAGGAAAACCCATAGGGGGCTCAAGTGGGTTGCATGAAGTGCCTCCCAGAGCTCGCCGTCCTCCCCCCAGAAGGCTGGACTCTCTCTGGAGCTCTGTGATGGAGTTGTGGCCTTTGGTGGAGCTGGGGTCCTGGGGGAATGGGACCGAGGCAGGGGATTTGAAGCCAGCTGCAGCCCGAGGGCCCAGAAGTATGGAAAGTGTCAGGGACAGCTGTTACTGCAGAAAGGATTGTTAAGGGAAGCGGCCAGTGCTTTGCCATTCCAGTGTCTCTGTTCTATAGGAGCAAATGATTGGGCCTAGGGAGGAGGGCTGGGCAGGCAGTTCTTTGGACAAGCCGATGGGTCAGTACTGTCACTTTTATCGCCATTTCCATCACCACTGCTGGTCACCCAATAATCTTACATGTCGCCATCAGCACGGCAGCAACCTCATCATCCCATCATTGTCAACACTCATCCATCCATCTATCATCCATGCATCCAACCATCCATCCACCCACCCATCCATCCATCCATCCAACCACCCATCCACCCCCCCACCCAACCATCCATCCATCCATCCATCCATCCATCCATCCATCCATCCATCCATCCATCCATCCATCCATCCATCCATCATTCGACAAAGCCCTTTTTGGGTTCTGATTCTAAGGCGGTTACTGTCATGGGTGCTGGGTTATCCCAGGAGCAAAATAAGGTCCCTAGCTTTGGTGGGACTTACAGTCCAGGGGAGGGGTAGGAGGTAGACAGAGAAGAAGAAAAGTCTGCAAACAAGATAACTCGAGGTGGTGACAGCTCCATGCTCAACAGAGAGCACAAGGAGTGCTAGAATGTGGCCTGATCCTGGTCTCTGTTAGGGGGTCTTGGAAGGTTTTCAGGGAGGTGACCTTTGAGCAGAGATCTGAAATGTGGGAAGATTTGGGGGCAGAGCCTTCTCTGGAGATGGGACAGCAGACGGACCCTAAACAGGGGCAAAGTGGGGGTAGAGGGTCTGAGCCATGGAAGCCGGAGGCCAAAGGAGTGATCGAGGGGTGGGCTATTGGGCACACAGGCTGTGGGGTTATATAGGGGGTGCCTCATGGACTGTGATGGGGGGGATGCCTCCAAAGGGCTAAAACATCAAAAGAAATAGACCCCAGCAAACTGGGAAGAATTTTTTCATAGACTCTCACGTCCCTGCCACACCAAGCGGAGAATCTTGTCCTAGAGGCAAGCAGCCGTCATGAATTGGGTGGAAATTAGCCCATGCTTTATACCTTTATCATACATGCATAGCATAAACAATATGCTTTATTGTTTTGTTGTGTTTAAACATTTACATAAATGGGATTATGGTGTAAGTAATGTTCTGTAATTTCTCTTTTTACCGAGCATTTCATTTTTAAAATCCATCCACATTGGTAGTCTAGGTCTATTTTATAGGTTTTTAAGTGCTGGAGTGTACTCCATCATACAAAAATATTTAAATGTATGCATTCATCCCACACCGACGGGCACTTGGTTTGTCTCCAATCTTCCCTGTCACATACAACGTTGCAATGGAAATAGCTGCCACTTATTAGGCTCCCTGTCATCATGTGCTGTTGTGATAATTTTGCATACATCTTTTCATGGAATCTGCAAAATCATGCTTGGAGGGGATAAACAAGTTTTCAACTGAGGCACAGAGAAGGTATGCAGCTTGCTTAGGGCTCAGCAGCTGGGAAACACCCCAGAAGCCTGTCCCAGCTTTGGGGCTCTTAGCTATAATGCTAGGCCACCTGTATACTTGATTTTGGAGGGATACGTGCAGAGAGCAGAATCTGTAGGGCCATGGAGTTGCCCTATGCAACTTTGGCGGACAGTGCCAGGAAGCTCTCCTGCACGGCTGTGCAATAAATGGCTCACACCGACAATGCAGGCAGCTTCTTGTCCCCCGGCACCAGCCTGACACTTGCACAGTCAGATTTTTAGATTTTGCTACACTGATAGATATGAAATGATACTTCAGTGAATATAGTGTTCACCATCATATATTAGGTTTTACTATATATTCACGGTTTAGATTTCATCTTTTGCTGAATTGCCTGTTCATACTCTTTGCCTTTTTTTCTCCCAGGTTGTTTGCTTCTTATTGATGTGTTGATGTTCTTTATGTAATCTGAATATTGATCCGTTATCTACTCTATGATGCAAATGTCTTTTCCCCAGGAAGTCCCTTATCTTTGAACTAAGTTTCTGGGGCTTTTTCATACAGAAGATTTACATTTTGAAATATTAAAATTGATCATTTGTTTTCCCCCTCTTATGAGTTTTCATTTTTGTCTTAGAAACTCTCGTCTACTCTAAGGTCATAGAGGATTTGCCTGGAGTTTTCTTCCATTGATCTAGAGTTTTATTTGTTGTTAGTTCTTTAATTTGCCCAGATTTTTTTTTTTTTCTGAGTGGCCGATGACGCCAGCACCATTTCCAGTTGATGTTACAATTGAGTTTTATCCTTACGGCTGAGGTTTCCTGTGGGTTAAAGCGGACCTTGTGCCATGTCGCCAACCCCCACACCATCCCGAGGCTTTCATGGAGGGTCCATGTGTCTTGGAGCCCTGGGCTGTGGAGTCCTGGGCCCTCCCGCTGAGGCGCACCCAGTGCAGGGAGAGAGCAGCCCTGCCAGAGGACTGGCACAGGAGAGGAGAGGGTCTAAACCCTAGAGATGGGACCCTGTCGTGTCCAGTGAGAGAGTCACATGGTGTGCCCAAGCAGTGACACAACTGGCCTGTCGGTGAGAGGGGAGGACTTCAGGGCTGGTCAGGCCTGCGCTATGTCCTGCCTCTGCCCCTGATGAGCTGTGCTGCCATGCAAAGTTTCACAGCCTCTCTGAGCCTCGGTTTCCTCACCTGTGAAATGGGGACACAGGGGGACGCCCTTTGAGGTCTGACTTAGGCCATGTGAGCAGGGCCTAGCCTGCCGTGAACATGTGGGAGGGTAAGCTGGTGCTGTTGGTGGCCCCATGGGGGCCAGGTGTGCTGTCACTGCCGTGGTCGTGGCGGCATCCTTTTGGGCCACCCCCAGGCTGACTCAGCCCCAGGCGCCCTGGGCAGCCACCGGTCCAGGATGTGGGCAGAGCGTGGCAGAGGAGAACTGGGGCTATGCCTGTCCTCCTGGCAGGGGCCCCAAGCACAGGGGCCACAGGGCCCAGGGAGTCGGCGTGTTTGGGCAACCTGGGGGTTCATGTCCTCGTGGAGGGGGGGACTGTGGGGCATCCAGCCTGTGGGGTTCAGTTCCCGAGCCCCTAACCTTTCTATTCCAGAACTCTGGCCTGTGACTGAGGGGATGGAGGGCTGGCAAGTGAATTTGGGGGGAGGATTGCCAGATGTGATACAAGACTCCCAGTGAAATCTGAATTCCAGATAAGCAGTGGATAATTACTTAGTGTAAGTACTACCCAAACGTTGCACAGGATATACTTATACTACTAAAAACATTCCTTATTTATTGCAAATTCATATTTAAACTGGGTTTCCTGTATTTTTTATCTACAGGTACTGAGACCCTATTTGATAGAAGGGTCTGGGCAGGGCCTCAGGTTTGACCCAGGAGTGCTAAAGTTGGCAGCAGGGTTCCGGGTGGGGAAATGGAGGCAGAAGGCAGCTGGCGACGGGTTTGTAGTTAACTCCTGGGCTGGAATGTGTCATGCTTAAATGGTGGCTTCAGAGCCAGCGGGCCTTGGTCTGTGCCCACCTCCCCGGCTTACCCAAAGTCCATCAGAAAGCCACTTCTTCTCTTAAAGCCTGGTCCTCAGTCTGTGAAATGGGTGCTAGCCCCAGCCCCTCCTAGCCCTTAGCACAGGGGGCAGGCCATAGGGAGGGTTTCCAGGAACAGGGAGGTAGAGGCCTGAGGCCTGGCCATGCTCAGGGCCCCCACAATTACTCTCGAAACTGCAAATATGAATATTCCGATAAATGAAGAGGATGCCAGGTGTGGCACACTCAAAAGCCCGCAGAGTCTGCATTGGGCCCTGCGAGGGATCCCTGGAGCCTCCAGGCCAACTGACTTCAGACTGCAGAGACTCTCCTGGCCCTGATCCACACGGACTCAAAAGCGGGGGCCGAGCCCACAGGGTGACGCACCGTGAGCACCCCTGGCCCACCCTTTGCCCTGCCGCTCACCTTCACTTTGTTATTGGGTGTGCGCCAGGCTTTGGGGGGCCCAGTGGCGAAGCGTGCACCTGCCGCCACTGAGGGCAGCACCTAACATGGGCCCACAGGTCGATCCTGGAGGCAGAGTGAGACATGCTGGTGTCTCGATGGAGAGGAAGTGGAAGGAAAGGGAAACCTGCCCTGGTGTAAGTGGGAGGGCTTCCTGGAGGAGGTGGTATTTGAGCTGGACCTTGCAGGCTGAGCCAACACTTACCCGGCAGAGAAACTCTTGTGAGCATGTGAACACAGGTGGGGAGGTGGGGAGGTTCAGGTGGCCCTCTGTCCTCTCTCCTGTCACTCAACATGGCCAGGACCCTGGCTCTTGCCCCATGCTCCCACAACAGCTGCTGATTACATGCTGGAATAATCCAGACAACACAAAGCATTTACTACTCCTTGTGAGTGGGTGGCTTAGCCTGATGGTGGGCACAGCCAAGCTGAGGAAGGTAGCCCCCAGGCAAACCACCAAAGTGGTTTTCCTGGCTGTTCTGTCCAGTGTACGGACACTTGGGCTCTGTAGCACGCAGCCACCCTCCCGAAAGCTGATGAGGAAAAAAGAAACAGGGATGAGAAGGACCGCAGTGAAGGCCCCACCCCTCGGTGTCCTCTCCTTTTCTGGCCTTTGCTTACCTCTGCCCAAGTGGTCCCATGGCCCCGGGAGGAGCTAGCTGATCTTCGGCTGCGGGGGCGGCCTCTCCCGGGCTGAGCTCAGCAGCTCCGAGTCAGTGCTGCTGGTGGGGGGGCGGGGGTTTGCGGAGCCCTGGAAACGGTGCTCTGAGCCGGACTCACTCACCCAGCAGCCCTGTGAGTCAGAGGGGAGAGAGGGAAGGGGAGGGAGGTGAGGCACACAGCGACACGGGGGAAGGTAGGCTCTGGGAGGCATCCAGGCAGCCCCCTCATTCCGGAGGGGGAGGGAAGACTTGCCCAGGGTCACCCTGTCAGGGTCAGAGTGGGACCAGAGCCAGGGCCAGGCCCACGTGCTGCTGGTGCACACCTGTGCCGTGTCCTGCTGTCCTATGCCTGGGGACATTGTTCAGTCATCTGCTCCGAAGCCCTGTCCCGTAGGTGAGTGCAGACCACCATCTCCCACCCAGCTCTGGGCCAGCCCTGCCCCTCCTGAGTGCAGCTCCCCGGATGCCAGGGGAACCCGCCCTGGTTCACCGTCATTCCGCCCCACCAGTTCAGCAGATAATGCCTGCAGACACTAGGAAGATGCTTCCTGCTCCCCCCTGGCCTGGGCTTCCTCCCATTCTGGCCTGGATTCATCCAACCCCTGCCTAAGGAGGTGGGCACTGGTCTGGTCTCCCGGCCCTGTCGGACCACCATGCCTGGCTGCAACTGTAACTCCCCACCCAGCTCAGTGCAGGGGTTGATGCGGAAGCAACACCCCCCGGGCTCTCTTCCTTCCCCATTCTCCGGCCCGTTCCCTGGGTGCCGGGTCTGCTCTCTCTTTTTCCCCTCTCGGTACCACCAGGGGAGCTGGCTGCAGGCATCACGGTGAGCCAGCCTGGTTGACAGCCGCCCCCTCCCCAGCAGAGGACAGCAGCAGTGTGGAGTATGTCTCATTTCAGGGGGCGCCGCTGGGGGGCTGAGTCACGTGCCTTAGCTCATGTAATGAGTGTATAATGGCCCAGGACCCCGGCAGGGAAACGGGGCCCCCCTGCCCTGCGTTTCCTGAACGGGAAGTGCACATGCCTCCTGCCTGAGGAGCAGCTGCTTCTCATTAGCTGCAAAAGTGAGGCTGGTGGCCGCCAACCTGCACAGCTGGATGTGTCTGTGATTGCCCGGCCACCAGGAGGGCCATCTGGGGTGCGGCCAGCTCAGCCAGGCCTCGGGAGCATTTGTGGGACATGGGTTGGGGCCAGTGGTCAGCCTCCCACGGGCGCAGGAAGCTGCGGCCATGGGCACAGAGGTCACCCTTTTTAAGTCGCCGTCCTGCATCTGAGCCTCTCCTCCTTGGCTCCAGCCTCCTTGCAGCCTCCATCTCCTTCTTCAGGCACCAGCAAGCAGGGAGCTTGGGATTTGGGGGGTATTTTGAAGACTCTGAGTTGCAGAGGAGAAACCCGTCTCAATTTGCTCAAGCCCAGAAAGGAAGCCAGGCTTTCCCACAAGGTCTCTGCCTTCTGCTCATCTTCCCTGGCTGAGGGCTCTGCTCCCCGGCAGGCGGGCACTCGGGGCTTGCATGCGTGGCTCCGGCCTTCCCAGGGTTTCCAGCAAACGCCCCAGAACTGAGTCTCATTGGCTGGCCCCGATCACACGGTCTGTCGTTCCCCAACCAATCACTGAGTCCCAAAGCATAGGCTGTGCTGATTGGCCATTCCTGAGTCATGTGCTCACTCCTGGAGCTGGGGGTGGGAGGGGCAAGCCCAGGAGCTGGGTGGGTTGGTTCCCAGGGGTGTTTCCTGGGGGCCCTCGGACCACCACCGGAAGAGGTGGGTGCTGGGCCGGCCGATGCGGGAGACCTCCACCTCCCACGCCCCTGTTCTGGTCTAGCTCTAGTGAGCTCTGAAGCCTCGCAGGACACTGGGCCACCTGAGGGTCAGCGTCCTCCTGGAAGAATGGACTCATAACAGACCTTCCTTAGGATTCTGCGGTGAAGAGCACAAATGCAGAAGCTTGTGTCCCTTGCTGTGCAAGCTGTGGCACTCATTCCTCGCAATAAGGGCTCGTCAGGCAATGAGGAATCACAGTCATTCCAGGTGCACCTGCAGTGGTTACGAAATTTAAACTTCTGTTAATCTGGCAAAGATAATCGACATCTGGAATGTAATCAGTAGAAGGAAATCCTCTCCCCTGGCATGAGGTACACTGCAACAGGCTGAGTTCGGGAGAGGGAATAACCAATCTCCCTTCCTCCTAGGCAGAAGAAGAGCCAGAGGTTCAGAGAAGTCATTGGAGGTGGCCGCGAGTTTCCCCAGGTGTCTTCTCCACCCACTGCCTCTGCCTGCTGCTTGCTAGGCACTTGCCATGTGCCAGGCACAGTGATGAGCTCTTTCAGAATGTATCTCATTTAATCTTCACCCAGAGCCCTGTCTGGGAGAGAGGGATGGCAGCCCATTTTACAGTGGGGGAAAATGAGGTTCCACAGGTGTGTGCTTCCTTATTCTGCTGCACCAGCCACCCCTGGAATTGCTTTCTCCAGTGTGACCAGCTGGTGTCACTGGCCCCACAGCCTCCTTTAGCCACTGCCTTCAGAGGCTCAGAGACCAGGCACAGCTGGGGTGCTTTACCCATGAGCCCCGTGGCCTTGCCGAAGTGGTCTGACCTTGGCATGTTGGGTTGCTCTTGGGTACAGCATGAGCAAAGGGGCTGACATCTCAGGATCCTTGCGGGTTCTGAAGAAGCCGATGCCACCAAAAGGGCCTGGCAGATAAGAGGTTCGCAGTCTAGTATGAGGGGGAAGTACCGAGTGAGAGACGGCAGCGTGAGGGAGAAGTATTCTGAGGCGGGAGTTGGAGAGCTGAAGCAGGCACAAGCAGGAGCTGCAGGCGGGGGAGCAGCCTTCCTTGTGGAGCAGAAGTAAGGACTGCAGGAAGGGTATGGGATTTCAGAGAGAGGTACTCATGCATGCAGAGGCTCAGAGGCCAGGAAACCCCCAAGAGGTTGGAGAGCTCTTGACGATGGCTGGGTACAATAAATCCAGGGCAGGGTGTGCCGAGGACCAGGCCAGGGCAGGTTCTCGATGTGTGATGGGAGCCTCGAACGCCAAGACCAGGTGTTGAGATTTGACATGTGAGTAACTGAAGGACTTAGCCGGGGAAAAGCTGGCTGGCTGCAGTGTTAGGGAGAGCGGAGAGGATGTGGCAGAGAGAACTATGGAGGGGGCATGTGCCTCTGGGGCAGGGTGACAGAGGGGCATTGCAGTGACCCAGGTGGGACAAGATGAGACCAGTGCTAGAGCAGAGGCAGTGGGGGTGGGGAAAGGGATGCCTGGAACATCATGGAAAAGGATTCTCCAAACCCTCCTCTGGCTGGGACAACTTCCCACAGCCCATTCTCTCTGTCCAAGTGGCAGGAGACCCCCAAGGTCAGAATCGTGGGTCAGGCTTAGGAGACTACGGGTGGGATATGGGTGAGTGAGGTGCGGGGGGGGCATCACAGAGAGGGTGGTCTGGAAGGACAGGGGCGCAGGAAGAAACCTGTGTGTGCAGGGGCAGGCCTGCAGAGCCCCCTACCCTACCCTGGAGTGACCCCACGGCCACATAGTCAACTGCTCTCCATTGAGGGGCTGGGGTGCTGGCGTCACCTGGCAGGGGCCCGGGTTGTGCCCTTAGGAGGGACAATCCTGTGCAATCCAGGACACCGGCCTGGCGTCTTTATCATCGTCCCAAGGTGTCCACTGGCCAGGTGAGATTCTTCTTGTCGAGACCAGTGCGGTGGGAGCAGCCACTGGGGCCACCTTCCTGGGCAGAGGCTGCCGGTGTTGGGCAGGAGGGCACCCTGATTCTGGGTAGGTGTCAGGACACCAGTGTCCCAGGCCCCTTCTGGTGCTCTGCCTGCATCAGTTTTGCCTGCCTGGTATGGTTCCGAGAACGTGTCTGCTAGGAGGACAGAGGCTCAGAGGGCCCGTGGCCACTTAGCTTGTGGGTGTCCGGCTTGGACTCCAGGGGCTGCCCCTCCCTGAACCTCTGTGGCCAGCCGGGGGATGGCCCGAGCCCAGTCGGGCCCAGGATTGTGGTCCAGGAGGCCCAGTGTTTGGCGCAGCCCCTAGGGCTGCAGCAGGCACGGGTGTGTGGGGAGGGGCGCATAGAGAGCAGTGGGTCCCAGACTCATGCCAGTTCCTCCTGAGCAGGTGTGCCACAGCCTGAGTTGTTTGTGTGTCTTGCTTCCTTGGAGCAAATGGTTCCAGGGTAAAGTACGTTCCCAATGCCGCAGGGTGGGGGTCTCCCGGGTCTCCAGGGAGGCTGTTCTGGGGGTACGAGCCAAATCCTGGTGGATTTCTGGAGCCATCCCAGTAGACAGAGAGGTTTGCACCATCCGGGCCCATCTGCACCTGAGCCAGCCCAGGACAGATCTGGGGACCCCAAGGCCCACCCCGCCAGCGGTCAGCACTGCCCTCACTGTGGGAGTTGAGCCCCGTTCCTGGGCAGGGGGGTGGGGGGTGGGAGCACAGCCCCCCTGCTCGGGTGGGGAGAGCGAATCTTTATTGAGCTGGATGCTCGGGCTGCAGGATCTTTTCTTTCTCTGACCTCCCAGATTATATGATTTCCGTGGTTCACAGATGTTGAAATTCTGGGCTTTTAATAAGCTACGATTCCAGGCTTCAAAGCCTGTGCCCACGATTAGATTTATTTATTTTACCACAAACTTAATCAGAATAAAATTTGAGGCGACTTCTAAGTGTCTAAGCTTTCAAAAGGATGCAGCCTTAACATTCTAACTCCCTAAGCTGATTTCTATTTTTTTTTTTTTTTTGAGATTTGCTGATTCCAGGCTTCTGAAAGACTGCGCTGCTCAGATTTGGGGCCTCTGTGAGTCCAGTGTGCTCTGGTTCCATGTCTCCCGCTAGCGTGGTGTGGCCGGGGGTGACAGCGCGCCGCTGATGCGTAATCTGGCCTTGGAGGGGCTTTGATGAGCTTGAGCGGCAGAGCGTGGCGTGTGAGCCCAGCTGCTCAAATCAGGGGGGCGTTTGCTGAGCCCCGGGGATTTGGAGGCTCAGGGGAGAAGCTAATAGCAGCTGCTTTCTGGAGGGTGATTAGAATCTAGGGGAGAGAAAGGAGTTAAAGTGAGGTGTAAAACCCATGAGTAGACCCAGCCCCCAGGAGAAAACTTTGGCTTCACCCTCCCCTCCCTGCGCACGTGCATGCGATGCTGCCTTCCGGCCAAGGTCCCCGAAGTTCCTTCCCGGTGGTCCACACCTGGGGACTAGTTCCGAGGACCAAGCCCCAGGCCCTCTGTAAGGACATCCTTTAGGCTGGCAGAGCAGCCCCCATGGGCACGTGCCCCTGGCAGGGGGCACTGGGGGTGTGACCCCACACCCCAACCCAGCGGTGGGGATGGTGGGAACCGAGGGAGGATACGGTTAGCAGCTTCAGTGTGGGCTTCCCTAGCTCTGGATTTAAACGGAAGAGTTTAAGAGGACGATGCAGAGCCCCAACCTCACTGCTTCCTTGCATTCCTTCATTTGCACACTCACTTTGCACCAACTCCGGGTCTGGACCTGGGCTGGGATGTGGAGATAAAACTGCCGGCGGCAGACCTCCTGGCGCACAGAATAGATCTGAATGTCCCAGGTGGGGTCTGGGAGGCCCACATCTTCCGTTGGGCTCAAGTGGGGCCGTGGGGTGCAGGAATCACACACCATCGAGCCCTGCGTGGAGACGCCTGAGGGGGGAGATGGCCCAGGTCTGTCTCTGGACCCGAAAGCATTAGGCCATGGGAGGCTTTTAGCCAGGGTCTCAAGCAAGGAAAGGGAGAAGCTGTTGGGGGGCTGCCCCGGGGCTCACCTGCCAGCCGTGCCTCCGTCCTGTCAGTCCCTCCCTCTCACACTGCTGGTCTCCTGACCCTCTGTCCTGGCTCTGGGACCGACCCTGGCCTGAGGCAGGGGAGATTTAAGGACCCGAGGGCTGCTCTGTGAACCCCACCCAGGTGTGGGGCCGAGTGAAGCAGGGCCCTTGCTGTGAGCATCCAGCACCTCTCCTGGGCTCTCGTCAGTGGGCAAATGCACAGTGGCCCCTTCCTGCCACGCTGCTGGTGAAGGGAGGCCCAGCCCTCCACCTCCCAGCTGTGAACTTGGCCCTGGCCTCGTGGCACTCAGCAGGGCTTCCGGCCTTGGGGGCTCCTCATATGTGGGCACGTCCACCTCGCTGGGCCCTGTCCTGGATGCTGCGTCTTTGGGGCCTGCTGAGCAGCCTCCCTGAGGCCGGGCTCCTGCCTGCATTTCCACCTGCCCCCGGATGCTGAGTGCTTATCCCCTGTCTGTCCACATGCCCACACCCCCCTGGCTTGGACCAGCCTCTGTGGTCCCCGTGTCCCTCAGATACAGTGCTCTCTCTTGGGACGCTCTCCCACGTCTGCGGCACAGTCTGATTAATTGCTAGGGGCCCAGCCTCCTGCCCGAGTCTGGAGAAGGGAAGCTTGCACCTCCCCACCAGCTTCACCCCTTTTTGCATCCCCCATTTTCCATCTAGAGAAAATCCTTATTTTCCCTTTTCTCTCCCTCTCTCCAGCTTCTTCCTTCATGAGCCTAAGGAAGAAAGAGCAGATGGGAAGGCAGACAACTTGCTCTGAGAAACAAGCGTGTCTGGGGACCCCGGGGCACGGAGTGGCCTGGCCCCTAGACCCTGGGTGTGGGGAGGGGCTGTGGGGCCATCGGAGGGGGCCGCGGAAGGAGTCAGCCTCTTCCTGACATGAGAGACCCCTGCATTGGCCTCCGTCGGAGACCAGGAGCTCAGCCTGCAAGACTGTCCTTCCCTGGTGGGCAGCTGTGACCACAGAGAGGCCTGGAGGGCACCTACCCCACCCAGTGTAAGCCTCAGTGGGGTCTTGGGGGCTGCAGCATCACGCCCATAAACAGAGCCAGGCTTGGTCCTCTGCAAAGGTCAGCCAGGCTGCATGGCCATGGAGAGGGCCAAGGGGAGCCTGTTCAGGGGAACAGGGTTGGGGAGGGGCAGGGTCCAGCCCCTGATCCTGGCAGAGATGGCCTGGGGCAGGTGCCGTGGCCCGGGAGGAGCCAGTCCCAGGGCTGCAGAGAATGCTGGACCTTCAGGGCTCAGCTCTACTCTCCATCCGGGGCAGAGCAGAGCAGAGCTCAGGGGGGCCACAGCTCAGTGTGGCTCGGACAGACCCTCCGAGATCACCGATGACGGTGCCTGAAGTTCTCTGCCCTGCCCCTCTTTCCTGGGCCTTTGCCTGGCTCCTCCAGAGGTGGGGAGCTCACTCTCCAGAGTCTCTCCATGGGTGGCTTCTCTGGAGACTGCCCGTCCTCGAACCAAACAGCCCTGCAGAGACTGGGGGCCCTCGAATGCAACCCTTCCTCCTCTTCTCCTTTCCAGGTGATGTGCCTCTGGAGCAGGGAATGCAGATCACTTGAGCTTTGACAAGTGGTCGCTTATGGCACTCTCCTGGCATCCGGCTCCCTGTGTTCCCGCGCGGATGCTTGTGCAAGGCTGGGAGGGAAGAGCAGGTGTTTCCAATTAAATCAAGCTCTCCCTGGGCTGTGAACTCGGCCTGGGACCCAGCAGGCTCATTCATCCACCCCGAATTCCACTCCTGGCAGAATCCACAGTTCTGGAGGCCACCTTGCCCCTGCCATGGCCCCCAGCTGACCCACCGTGTGAGGGGAAACCTCTCGCCAGGGGTCGCCAGGGAGAGGGCTGAGCAAGGGCCCATCTGGGTCGGTGAGGCGGTGTAGACTGCCAGAAGCCAGCTGGCTGTGCTGGGACTCCCAGCTACGCAGCTCTCAGAGGGGCTGGTACTTGATGGCGGCCTTGGCCCCGGGCGGTGGGCTCTGCTGGAGGTGAGGACACAGGAGAACAGACTCTGTGCAGCTGGAGGGACGGGAGCAGCCTGGCCCCATGGTGGCCCTTCAGGCTCGGGTCACGAGCCCAGCCTCAGAGCCTTGGGAGTTAGCACCTTCTGGTGGGTGGTGGAGAGAGGGCACACAGGGGTGCCCTAAACATGGCCAGAGCTGGAATTGTGCCCACAGGAGTTGCCGCCATCCCCACTTGCCAGAGTCCACTGTGAAGGTCACTAGCAGATCAATTGCAATTTGGGGATTTACTTGGCATCGCGTACCAGGTACTAAACTAGGCACCGGGGTGGGTGAGAAGAGTGCGTCACGTGCTCAACTGACACGGAGGCCCAGCGGGGTTTCTGATCCTAACTGTGTGTTGGGCACAGTGTCTGGCAGAACGAGCAAGCCAGAGGGCCTACAGGAATTCTCAAGGGACCAAGAGTGAGCCAGCCCCCAATGCAGAATGTTCTAGGCTAGGGTGTTGTGCGTCTGTAAGACAGAGTGAGGGGAGGCTTCACAGAGGAGGCTCATATGAGATGTGTAGGAATTCAAAAGCATTAGAGGGAAGGAATTCAACAGCATTAGAGAGAAGGGAAGGGTATTCCCAACAGTGGAATGACATGTGCAGAGGCCCAGAGGAGGTGAGTGCCAAGCAGGTGGTGAGGAATGCTTGCTAGCTCCAGGCCCGAGAATGGAGGGGACATGGGCAGCGGTCCTTGGGGAGGTGAGGCTGTGCTGGTGGAATGGAGGTGGGGTGGGAGGATCCTTGCAGGCTGTGTTCTGTGGCTTGGCCATGAGGCTCTATGCAGCCTGCAAGGAGGGCATGTAAAGATCATAGTCAGATTTGGGCTTCATTGTCAAAGAGCCCCAAGGGAAGACAGATGGAAGGGACAGGAAATACGGTGGTTAATTCAAATAGTCCAGATGGGAAACAGTGAGCTCTGAACAACTCAGTGGAAAACAGGTGTTGGGCTGCAGACATACCTGGGAGTCCAGAATCGTGGGACTGGGCAACCTGGAGCCTCTGCACCCCTATCTTTTTAACTATGGGCTTTTTTCTACTGTGAGGGTTAATTTCATGTGTTAACTTGGCTCAGTTATGGTGTCTGTTTGTTTAGTCAAGCACTGGCCTGCTTGTTACTGTGCGGTAGGTAGGATTTGTGTCTATCATTATTCGATTGAATCTACATCAGTTGATTGCATCTACAATCAACAAAGGAGATAGCCCTTAGTGATGTGGGGAATCTCCTTGTTCAATCAGCTGGAGGTCCTAAAAGCAGAATTAAGGGTTTCAGAGGTCAGAATAATTTCTGCTTCACCTCAACATTGGTTCTTACTGGAATATTCAGCCAGCTGGATTCCCCTGGGGAATTCACACTAAGGGCTTTGATAATCACCTTTATTGGAGTTTCTAGCTCGTGGCTTGCCCTAAGGAGTTCTGACCTGCCAACCTCCATAGTCACAGAAGCCAATTCCTTATGATAAATCTTACAGACACACATATACTCACCTTGTTGGTTCTGTTTTTCTGCAGAGCCCAGACTAATGCATTCTGTAAGACAGAGACACACCAGGAGAAAAGAGAAACACAGGTGATAGTTATTCCAAGACTCAGAGTGCTTTGCTCTGTGGCTGGAGTGTCCTGGGATGGAAAAGGTGGGGGCACCCAGCACACATCACTCTGAATGAAAAACATGAAACATGAAAGGAATGCTGGGCTTGAGACTGGGGAGGCAGGGTGGGGTCAGCTTCTGGAGGGCTTTGAATGTCTTATAAAGGGTTTTCATTTTATTCACCTCGAAATGGGGAATGTGCTTAAGGTTTTGGAGCCAAGTTGGAGGCAGGAGGGCCCTGGGTGGGATTAAGATGAATCTGCCAACAACGGCAGGGCCAATGGGTGCTGGGGTGTCTGTGGTCAGGGCGCTGGTGCCGAGTCCAGGGAAGAGACGAAGAAGGGAGGGGGTCTTGGGAGGAAGGGTGATGAGTGGGAAATGCTTGGGCCACTGCAGACTCAGGCTCTTCTCGTCTTAAGGCCTCAAGAGCACGGGGGAAACTGCAGAGATGCACAGCAAGCCACAGAGGGCCAAGTGCTGCAAACAGCCACTGAGCACATAGGGGAAGGCAAGGGACCCACAAGCTCACGTAGAGCAGGAACAGAGAGGGAGAAGGGGCCACCGAGGACACAGGAGCCAAGAAAGCATGTGTAGCTGGGCATCATTTCCAAATGCCCCTCAGAGGACATGGGGCGGCCACCCAGTAAATGCCGCTGAGATGGGGCTGTGGCGAGAGATGGAGCCCCAGACTTCTCTTGGGTATGATGAGCTCGGATGATCCTTTCGGCCAGTTGATGGTTGAGCAGAGTGTCTCCCAAAGACCCACCCAAAATGTGGCCGTATTTGGAATTCGGGTCTTTGCAGGTGACCTTGGTTTGGACGAGGCCATCCTGGATTAGGGGGTCCCTAAATCCACGACTGCTGTCCTTACAGGGAATTCCTGTGAGGGCGCAGACACGGAAGAGACCGTGGCGGAAGGCAGGCAAGGATGGAGACAGAGACGGCACAGAAGCTGTCAGTGGCATGGCGTGCCCAGATACTAGAAGCCTTCTAGTGGGAGGGTCCCTGACATTGGACCTCTGGCCTCGAGGAACCCCCAGGGCTACTGCAGAACAAACGCCCCTCGCATATCCAGCAGCTCACTGCGGGAGCCCCCCCAGGGAGGCCGCAGGAGAGGAAGGGGTGCCTCTGGATACTGCCCCTCTCTGTCAGCCCTCCTGCCGTCTCCAGGAGAGCTGTAAAAGGGAGGCATCCGAAGCACCAGCTAGCATTGAAAATGGCCAGAACATATGCTGTGCTATTTCTGTGTTTCAATAAAATCAACATTAAAAAATTTTAACAAAGCACCGGGCACCACTGAGAGCAATTATCATCACATCGTGGACCAAATGGTGACTCTGCCGAGGGATGCAGACACAGCTGCCTCGTGTCGCCAGCTCCGACCTGCCTGCCGTGATTCGTGCACGGCCTGAGGGGGGCTGCGTCGTGCACATGAGGACCCACGAGGTTTTGCCACACTGCCAGGGCGCTCTGTGGCAGAGGCCAGTGGTGCAGGGGGATGTCCCACGGCAGAGCCAGCTACAGTCAGCTTTCTGATCTTACCTCTGCAAAACAGATTTTCCATAACCAAGGCAAGCTTCGATCCAGGGCTCAGCCCATGGGCAGGGATCAGGAATAAATCTGTGACCCGGGACCAGGGCTCCGTCTGTGGCCAGGGGTCAGGGTTTAGTATGTATCCAATATGAAGGCTCAGCCCATGACAGGGGACTAGGGCTCGGACTGTGAGCAGAGATCGGGGCTCATCTTCTGTAAAGAGCAGTTCGGTTTGTGACCAGGATCAGAGCCCATTTGTGAGCAGGGTTGGGGCTCAGTGAATGACCAGGGCTCAGTCAGTGCCTTGGGATCAAGGCTCAGTGTGTGAAGGATCGGGGCTCCTCCTGCCCTACCCTGCTTAAGTTTCAGCCGCTCTGCTCCCTTTGTGATTGTTGAGCTCATCAAACCCTTTTCTGACTTGGAGCCTTTGCCGTTTTCTTTCTCTTTGCAGGGAAACAAATTTTTCTCCAAACTACTGCATCTTCCTCTTTCACTCTTGGCTCAAATGTCAGGTCCTTGAAAGACCTTTCCTGTCCACCACACAATTGTTTTCGAGCACAGCACCCACTTAATATCCTTTGAGGACATTCATCACAATGTGGTCACAGAGTGGGGGGTCCAAACCCTTCCCCAGGCCGGCCTGCTGGCAAGAGTGCCGTGTGCTAGTGCCTTCCACAACCTGGCTGGGTTATACGGGGGGCAGAGAGTGGTGGAGTCCAGCTGACTTAGCAATTGGTTATTGTTCTGAAAAAAGTAAAATGAAACATGAAATATTTCCAACATGCAGTGGAGTACAAAATATAACATAATTGACACCTGCGTACACTGCACGGAAAGTAACCAGGTGTTAATGACTTGTCGTATTTGCTTTCACTTTTCCTTAAAAATGACTGAGGAAAGATCACCTTACAGATGGAGGTAAAGCCTCCTTCCTGTTTCAGCTTTCCTCCATCCTCACAGGTAGATGCTTTCCTGAAGTGAGAATTCAGTAACTAAAAGACGTGACATGAATTGTGCATATTAAAATGTATGCACATGGTATCATCCTGTAAATATCCGTTTATTACTGCCCCCCCCCAACATTATGTTCTGGGGATTTGCCGTGATGGTATATGTAGATCTAGCTCACCCATTTTTACTATTATGTAGTCTGTCATTGTATGAATAACCAATGCTTAATCCATTTCCCCCATCAGAGACTACTTTTTTGGGGGTGTTTGGGGGGGTGACAAACTTGCTCTTGTAAATACTACTCAGTAACAATCTTGAACACATGAAAAGACATTCCCAGCGTATCGCTGAGACGTGGAATTGCTGGGTCGTTTGTAGAGTACGAGCAATTTCAACCTTTGCAGGAATTGTCAAATTGCTCTCCAAAGTGGTTGTAGCAATTTGCCCGCCCACTAGCGATTTCTAAGAGTTCCTGTTTCTCCACACTCTCTCCGACATTTGGTGTTATCAGGCTTATGAACCTCCGTCAATTGATCGGTGTGAAACGGCGAATCCTGGTGGTTTTAAGCTGTTTTTTCCCTTAAACCTGGAGCGGCATCTTCTCCGTCTTCATCAGCCGGACTTCCTCTGCTGCTGTTGTCTGTCCACTTTTCTATGGGGTTATTCGGCTTTTGTCTTATTTATTATCTTGTCCCCAACATGATGCAATGAAAATATGCTCTCCTGTGTTCTTTAACATTTTACAGTTTGGCATTTCACAAGGAGGACTTTAATCCATCTGCAATTTTATATTTGTGTTTGTGATGAGGTAGATACCTAATTTTATATTTGTAGTCATCTATTCTTTAGTGTTAGCGGTGCACTGAAGAGAAAGGAGAGAGGTTTGTGACGCGGTTCTGTGGATTTTGGTTTCGGGCGGAGGGTGTGTGAAGCCTGGGAATCACGAGAGCCCTAAGCAAAATGACGCATGCGTGTGTCTGCGTGTGTGCATGTGTGCATGTGTGAATTTTTCAGGAATGGGTCCAGAGGCCTTGTCTGGTTCTCCGAGTTGCCTGTCACCCCAAATAAGCTTACTGGCCACTTCTCAGTCCCCAGAGCCCCTGGGCCAGGGAGCTTGGAATGGAGAAAGAATTGGTGGACCTTCTTCTCTGACACTCGTTCTTTTGACACCTTCCCCTTTGGATTCTTTCTCTTTTGGAATTTACCTGGAGCCATAGGGGAGACCTCGGACCTTCTCTCACTTGGGGGGTTCCCCTCTCTGTCCCACCTCTCCTCTGACAGGCTACATGGGAAATGAGATGCAAGGGTTTGGTCCAGGAGAAGCCAGCATGACCATGGCTCAGGGCTCTGTATCTCCCAGAGGAGTGGGGTGGCCTGGGACCTGTCCCTGTCCTGGTAGAGGAGGGGAGTGTGTGCAACCAGGGATTGGTAACTAGGATTGGTAACTAGAGCCCTAACTAGCAGTGTGTGGAGGTGATCTGGGACAGCATCCCAGGGCTGAGGATTCTGTCCAGTGTCCTCATCCAGGCTGACACTGGGAAGTTGGACAGACTGAGGGGTGATGCATAAACGGCCTGCTACTGGGGAACCAGGCTCCCTTAGGGGTCCTACCTTGGGGAGTGCCTGGGCATCTGCCACTGGAAGCCAGGGCTGTGCTGGGGAAGGGGCTGGGGGATCTGATTCACAGTGTTTGTCAATTTCCATGGCGTAAATATCCCTAGCATGGCTGATTTCAAGCTACCAGCGTCATGTTTCTGAACATGGTGCTGGGAAGAGATGTGAATGGGTTCTCGGGAGCACGCTGCTGCCTGCCCTGGGCGAAACCTCCTAGCCAGAGGGTGAGGTGGGTGGAACTCGGATCTACTTTGAAGTCACCAAGAGTGACCCTGGCAAGGGTGGGATGCCTGCATCCCATACAAATCTGGACCCACAATGCCCATCACTAAAAAAACAAAACAAAACAAACAAACAAAAAAACAGTGCCAGAGGTGTAATCATCATTACATGTGGTATAATCAGGCCTCAGGCTTCCGCCAGCAGCCTTTTCCACCACAGCTGTCATGTTCCTGCCAGAGAATCTGCTGCAGAGAGCTCAAAGAGAGCAAAGAAAGATGGCATGGGTGAGAGACGTTGCAATGACTAACCCATGCAGAGTCTTGGACATACGTTGTAAGGAGGGTGAGAGCAACCTGGGTACCTGTGCCCTCAGCAGGCCAGCCCAGGCAGGGCCTCCTCTTCGAGGGCAGTGGGGGGTGCAAATGGCAGAGAGGCCAGTGTAGACCCTCTGAAACCGTGTCTGACCCTGAAGGGAGTGTGGCAGGAGAATCTAAAATGGCTGCTGAGATTCCCTTTCCCATATAATCCCTTCCCCTTGAGCATGTGGGGAGCTGACGATTATATAGGGCTCACTGGAGCACGATGGCGAGGCTCTCAGTATTGGACGGGAGAAAACAACTGGGAGGTGAACTGATTTTCTTGCCTCAGTCCCATAACTGCAAGGAACTGAATTCTTCCAAGAACCTGAAGGAGTGTGAGAGGGGATGCAGTGTCCAGATGAGACCACAGCCCGGCTGGCACTTAGGAGGACGCAGTGTCCAGATGAGACCACAGCCCGGCTGGCACTTAGGAGGACGCAGTGTCCAGATGAGACCACAGCCTGGCTGGCACTTAGGAGGACCCACGTCCAGATGGGCCACAGTTTGGCCAATATTTGCTTACAACATTGTGAGTCTCTAAGCTGAGAACCTGTCTAAACTGGACAAGACTCCAGACCAATGAAAACTGTGACATAACACATTTGCGTGGTGCTAATGCACTATATGTTTTGGGTAATTTATTAGCCTGCAATAGATAATCATTGCAGGCGGGTTACAGACCCTCTATCTGCTTCTAACCTCTAAGATTCTTGGATATTGTACATTCACTCGCAGCACTTCTTTTTCAATGAATGAAAACGATTTTTTAAGTTTAGTTAAATGTGAAATTAGGAGAATCCCTTGCAATCTTCCCTATATATCAAAATTATGCTCTAATTTCTAAACGTGTCAAAAAAGTCAAGTTCATATTAAAATCACCTTATCATCTTAATGCTATGTATAATTGCATTGACCAAAAGAATTTGAGGAGATGCTTCAGATTCTGAATGCAAAGAAAAACTCAGACTCCAGCATTGCAGTTTGGAAGAACTGAAGAGATGTTGAATGTAGGCTTTTGTCAGTAAAATATTTTGTGTGTATATTTAATGTTATGTTTGTTTCTTGCCCTCAGGAAACTGTTATTACACCAATGATGTATCTTACAATCTGGAAAATATGAGTCAAAGCAATATATTTTCAACAATATATGAACACACCATATTTGTCCCATAATTTAGTGCAGCAAACTTCCACCCTGAAGTCAAAATTACCCAAAACAGAACCAGAGCATCTTCTCTCCTCCCTCCTTCTCATTTTTTGTTCAGTACCCCACAGAAGAGTCTAGTCTAGGCATCAGATTGAAATATAGAACTTTTCTTTAGCATCCTCAGCACGGAAGCATCCCAGGGAGCTGCTGCAAAGTTATATGGCCACAAATTCCAGGCTCTCCCTTGGCCCATATTTCCTAAGTACCTTGCAGCTATCAGGGCATAAAAGGATATGTCATCACCAGCCCCAGAGCCATAGCAGATAGAAACAGTCATGTCCCAAAGCCATGGGACCCACAGCAGCTTGCAATCTAAGCCCCTCATCAAACTAACAAAGTCACAAGGCGGTGCTGGGTCTTTCTGTGACTGGCTGCGTGTCTGAGCCTGTGTTCCCCCGAGGAAGCAGAGCCTGAGACCACAGACTGAAGGCAGAGGGTTTCTGAGGCATCGTCCCAGGAAACAGGACAGGGGAAGGAGAGGCAAGGGAACAAGAATGCCAGGAGGCGGAATGATTGAGGTGATTACCAGTGCATGCAGCTTGGGTTCAGTCTGTTGGGATCCCAAGGGATGGGAGAGGGGAGCATTTATCCAGCAGCTACTGCCTCAGTCCTCCAGGGCCCACACTGCTGAGTGCCCCGCAGACTCTGCCTGCATCCCAGGCCCAGGCTGTTAAGGGAGCCCAAGGCCTGAGGCATGATGTGCGCAGTGCAGCCGAGGCAATGCACCGACAAGCCCACCTGCAGGAAGCTGCTTGCTGCAGTAAAAAGTGGAGAAGGGAACATGAGGCTGGGTCCAGTAGAAGGACAACACAGGGCTCTTTGTCTCAACAGAACCAGCCCAGGGTCATATGTTTTCTCCATACCGTCATCAAAGCAAGGGTGCTGCCAATAGCAGGCCAAGACCTTCCAGTCCAGAGAGCCCCTGCAGTGCTAGGTTTTCTCTCTAGGACTATAAGAAGCACAGAGGCTTGAGAGACGGACAGTTGACAGCCTCCCCAGTCACGTGACTCTTCTTCACAGCTTGGACTGCATAAACTGCACTGCACACTGGCCCAGTGCCCACAAGGTGGGCTTCCTGCAGGGAAAGCAATGAGGACCCCAGGTCTCTCCAGCATGGTCCCTGAGAATGCTCAAGCGTGCCATTCAAGAAAGAAACACCCAGCTGCTTAGCCTCAGAAAAGAGGAAACTGTGGGAAGCATCCAGTTGCATGGGCCAGCCACTGGAGAACCTCATCTGTCTCAGCCCCCAGCTGGGCCCTTGTCTGATTCCCTTTAATTCCAGGAACATTGGCTTTCTGCTTGGCAGTTTCCAATAAGTCATTATCCTTCGCCTGTGGTTAGAAGGGATGAATGGAAGAGAGAAAGTGTGTGTGCATGTGTGTGTTGTTAAGGGAGGGTGGAGGAGAGAGGAGAAGAAGATGGAAAGCAGGTCTACAATTAGGTGACTTTCCATTGCGCTCCTTTTCTAATGAGATGATTAGATGGTTTTGATAGGAGAGTTTAACTTCTTTATGGCTATTAATCCCCTGATGCGCTCTTACTCCTTCAGGAGGTCTCTGAGAATGGTAACATATGGGCTTTCCAGAAGTGCGAGCAGGGCTCGGAGCTGCAAGCCCAGCAGCTGCTGCCTATTATCATCACCACGCCCCTCCCCATTGTCATCTCCATCGTCACCACCATCCCCATCCCTGGGATTGCCCCGTCCGTCATCATCTTCATCACCATCACCATCATTCTGTCATCACCGCTGGTAGCATTATCCACATCCTCATTCCCACCAGTCCGTAGCTGCACACTTGTTTTTTCCTTATATTTATTTTTAATTTCTAGGTAAGGAAGGAGGGAAGAAAAAGTGAAATCGAGAAAGAGAGACAGAGAAAGAGGAAGAAAAAGAAAGGGAGAGAAGAAGGGGGAAGGAGGGAGGATAACGTGGACGGGAAAGCTTCATATTCTCCATCTGTCCCCCAAAATCTTTATCCAGATAACACTAGAGCAAAATATCAGAGGAAGGTGCATTGACTTTCTGTCTGGGAGCTGATCGCTTCTTGGATTATTATCCAGAACAACCCATTCAGCTCACCTGGACCTTGATATTGTCATCTTTACCAAAGTCATATTATCAAGGTGTGCTGGTTTGAAAGGATGTATGCCCCCTAGAGAAGCCATGGTTTAATCAAAATCCCATTTCATAAAGGTGTGCTTGATACTGTAATCAGCTTATCTCCCTGGATGTTGTGATTTAGTCACGAGTAGTTGTTAAGCTGGATTAGGTGATGACATGTTTCCACCCATTTGGTTGGGTCTTGAATGGTTTACTGGAGTCCTATAAAAGAGGAAACATTTTGGAAAATGGGAGTTCATAGACAGCAGCACCACAAAGCAGAGAGTACACGAGCGAGTGACCTTTGGAGATGAAGAAGGAAAACGCCTCCCAGGGAGCTTCATGAAACAGGAAGCCAGGAGAGAAAGCTAGCAGATGACACTGTGTTTGCCATGTGCCCTTCCACTTGAGAGAGAAACCCTGAACTTCATCGGCCTTCTTGAACTAAGGTATCTTTCCCTGGATGCCTTTGATTGGAATTTCTATAGACTTGTTGTATAGGGGATATTTTCTTGGCCTTAGAACTGTAAACTAGCAACTTATTAAATTTCCCTTTTAAAAGTCATTCCATTTCTGGTATATTGCATTCCGGCAGCTAGCAAACTAGAACACAAGGTCATCCAATATCTGTCTGGCTCATTTCAGTGAGGATTATGCCTTCAAGGTTCATCCACATTGTCATATGCTTTGGGACCTCATTTCCTCTTGCTGCTGCATAATATTCCATTGTCCTACACACACTTGTAACAGGAAGATGATGCCCCATATGTGTCCCTACCTTAGGAATCGTGGGAAATTACAGAAACCCACTAGAGATGCCATCTACATAAATGCTCCTTAGACTTCCGGAATGGCTGTTGAAAGAATAAAAGTGTTTTGGGGACAGAAACTGTTGGAAGCAGAGTGTTCCCTCTGGAGAGAACTTTACAAGCAGGGGGTAAGGTAGGAAAGTACAGGCTTAAGAGAACAATGAGTACTGTGTTCAGGTAGTAGAGGTGACTTTCAGGTGAGCAGATCAAGATGATGCTGGAAAGGGAGGGAAAGGAGTGGAGGGAAAGTCATGTAGAGTCTTGAGTTGATAACTGATTTGTCCAAGCCCATGATAACCTAGGCAGAGTGACTCTTGTTCAGTCTTGTTTCCAACACTACATGCTGGGGGTACAATGGGATACCAAAGGCTGGAGGTGGGAAGGACAGCCAGGAGTCTATAGAGTCTCCTCTATAGTCATCTCCTGATGAAACTCTGGTCCAGGAAGCTGGACTTGGAAATGAAAAAGGCAAGATAGCATTTACTTTTCCTGTTTACTTCTTTGTCTTCCAATGAAGCCAAGGCCTCCTAGGGCAGTGCTTCCCAGCATGTTTCATGACAGTAAGGATTTATAATAGTTGTCTAGCACCTTCAGGCAAACACATGAGGCTGATTTCAGGTAGAGTCAACAAGCCCAAGTGGAGGATTGAGATCTCATCTTGCCAGGTACTCCAGCCTGTTGGGGAAACCTGCATCAGACGGGTCTTACATACTCACTGGGCTTTTGTGGAGTGGGAGAAGGTAGGCATAGGTCGCTTCAAGCTTTGGAGATGGGGTGGTAGCAATGTGATGACTCCTTCCTCAGGGAGACCCTAAAACAGACATAGTGTGTAAGAAAGCACAGTGGTATTATTTTCATCCTTCTGAAGAATTGTTTTTATTCAGCTCTGTGGAGACGCACATTTGAGAGAGCACACAAGAAGGTTGAGTGAGGATGGGGAGGGTCTGAAGTCCATGGATGCAGAGGTGGAAGTGAAAGACATAGGAATGGATGAGAAGGAGCTGAACAGAGCCCTAGGTTCCGAGCCTTGGAATGCCCTTGGTATGAAAGGCAGGTAAAGACAATGAAACCCGAGCATGAGATGGCAGTAGGCAAGGATGTCCCTGGAGGACAAGGGAGGGAAGCGCTTCCGATAAGGGTGATCAATGCTAATAAGGTAGTGTGGGTTGGAGGGGTCTGAGGGAAGCCAAGGAATTGAGCTGGCCTAGAATAGTTTCAGAGACGTGGCAGGGACAAAGAGCCAACAGGTCAGGGACGATGCAGCCGAGGTATCCTCTGAAATCAGGTGCAAATTGTATCCTTGAAAATTGATTCAACCCATAAATGTTGTAAGGGGAATTGAGTCTTTAAGGGAAGCATGTGGAAACATTGTTTGTGTATAATGCTGTTCAACCTCCTCAGAAATTTGCAAATGCATTTCCCCATCCTTTATCAAAGTTTATGTCTAGAATAGCTTTGCCAGTAGGTGAGGTGAATATCATTATTTCCAGTTGAAAGTGACTTGAAGAGCTTGTCACATAGAGAGGTTTCTACTCTTCCTGGCTCTGTGTTCTGCCATATTCATCCTCAGCTCTTCTATCTGTTGGGGAGGGGACAGTCATTTAATTGGCGTTCTCTTTTTCCCTCTATAAGTTCTATTTTGGAGACCTCATCCTTTACACTGGCCTCAAGAGTTCTATACTGTTCCCCAAAATGGCTCTTCCCTACTTTTATTTGACCCAAATCTTTTTCAAGGCTGTTTCCACCAGCCACCGTACATCCTCAATAGGACTATATCCTCAATAGGATATCTCATAGACTTCCTAACTTAGTCAATATTTTACATATTTCATGTGGAACAGGTGCCCTATTTCTATAAATGGTGCAATGCAGGCTTTCTTCCAGATGGACATTCCATACTTATTCTTTCCATGTGCAGACACTCAGCTCTGTAGTCTTCTTGAGCCAACCCTTCAATGCCCAACCCCCACCAGTGCTGTTGCCCCTCCTGGCTGATAACAGTTCAGGCCGTATCACCTCTTTCCAAGATGCCCAGTAATGGAAATGATTCCTGGATAAAGAGTGGATATGACCTAACATGAGGAAGGGAAAAGGGATGGTGGGATGAAGAGTGAGGAAAGAGGAAGATGTAGGAATGAACCGAGTACATAATGGAACTGTGAGCAAATCAGATGATCTTTCCCAGAAATGGAGAGCAGTTAACAGGGAGGATGGAGTAAGATTTCTGGGTTAAACTCCAGGGAGAGAAGGCAGCAAAGGGCAGGGGGCACCTGGATTTCACATGGTAGATAACAGGAATCCTTTGTCCACTCTTCATCTTAGCTGGATGACTGGTGATAAACCGATTCTGTCCTCCAGCCAATGACGTTCAGTGATGGCCAATGAACTTGTGAGTAAATGAGAATGGTGGAGCCAAAGGCTGACCCAGACAGTGTAGTACAAGTGGAGCCAGCATTGCTCTTGGTGCCTCCGAGGCAGGAGAATTGGGGGTGTGGGAGAGCTCGTTTATATACATTGCTCTTGCGATATTAACTGGTAAATAATGCATGAGCCTGGACGGCGTTTGGCAGAGAGAGCTCTTTCAGTGCAAAATGTTACTGCCAACGAAGTTTAATAAAACAACGCACCACATCTCTTGAGGAACAAGGTCCCTAACTCTAATAACTCCCACCCTGCTCAGCCCAATAGCCCCAGAAAGTTGGCATCTTAAGAGCAAAGAAGACAAACAAAACCCTAAAAATGAAAAAAAAAAAAAAAAAGAAAAAAAAAGAAACCAGAACAAAGACCTGGTCACAGCACTGAGCCAACTGTCTGGGCAGTGTTTGCCAAGCCACTTCAGTCTCTCTGGACCTCAGCATCCTCTTCTGCAAGAGGAAGCGCCTGTGAAGATTGAGGAAATTGAAGGGCTGCGTTTTCTAAACAGTGGCTTCTGTAAAATGCATGCTATTCCTCTAACAATTTTGGCAAAGAAGAGAGGCAAGCCTTGGTTTTGAGCTTTGAAGCTGAGGCCTTTCCATTTTCACTTTCGTTTTGGGTTATTAGCTAGTTTCACCAGGTGCACAGATCCTTCAAGCACTGCAGGGTTTGAGTCACTGTGGGTGTCCTGGCATGTGAACCATCGTCCCTCATCTGAGGACCTCCTTATTTTGCAAGTCCAGTGGGGGTTAGGCTGCCTTCCAATAGCAAAGCTAAAAGAAAGCCAAGACTCCGTTTCCCTGATGACCTGGATGATGGGACATGAGCTTATAACCACGGATTCCTGAGAAGCAGGGATAGGAGACACCCCCTGCCTGGTGTGGCCACAACATGTGGGTTCTAGGACTGTGAGCTGGACTGCAGCGTCAGATGGATTGTCCAGCAATGGGTGGCAATGGAGTGGAATCCTCTTGCAAGGGTATGGTGGAGTGATTTGGGCCATGGTCTGGGCTGCACAACTCTCTTAATTCCTGCCTATTTCTTGGCCTTCCTAGTAATTCCTAACCTACCAAAAATCTACACAATAACTACATGAGTCAGCCAGAGTCAATATTTGTTGTGAGCACTAGAATTTCCATCTGATGGTACATGCTCTGATATTTTCCCTCGAGTGGATGGTGTGGCCAGCAGAATGCCCAGTCATGGGGCCCTCAGCTATGCAGCCTGGGATCAGCATATAGGGGAAGCCACCAAAGGTCTGTGAGGTGTGCTCATGAGCTGGTTGTTTGGGTGAGGTTCAGTAGGACACTGGTGCTGGTGCTCCACAGAGACCGATTCTCCGCAGTCTTTAAATTCTGGGTGACTATTTATTCTGCTTGATGTTCTCCGAGCTTCTTGGATATGTACCTGCCATTAAATTTGGAAAATTCTCAGCCATTATTATACCTGATATTTCTTCTGCTCTGCTCCCTCTCTCTGGTATTCCAATTACATATACATTATACCTCTTTTGATATTGTCCCACAGTTCTTGGATGTTCTGTTCTCTTTCATTCCCATTCTCTTTTCTCTTTGTGTTCCAGTTTTGGAGATTTTTGTTGACATAAGTTTCTATTGACCAATTCATAAAGTGTCTGCTAGAATTAGTAAACCCCTTTCACGGATAGTTTCCTTGACTATGTTGAGTTATTGATGAACCTATAGAAGATATTGTCCATTTCTGTTACAGTATATTTGAGTTGTAGAATTTCCTTTTAATTTTGTTTTATAGTCCCCATCTCTCTGTATACATTACCCATCTGTTCTTATCTGTTGTTTACTGTTTCCATTGGAGTCCCTAACCCATTAATCCAATTTCGTATCTGATAATTCAAAGAACTGTGTCATGTCTGAGCTTGGTTCTGATACCTGCTATGTCTCTTCAGATTGTGTTTTCTCCTGCTTTTTGGCATGCCTTACACTTTTCTGTTGAAAGCCTGGCATGTTGTAATGGATAACAGGAGCTGAGGTAGATAGGCTGGTAGAGTGGAGAATTATGTTAATCTGAATAGGAGCTGGGCTATGTTTAATGTCTGATGTAGCTATAGGTGCCAGAAGCTAGGTGGGTATCAATTTCTTGTTTTAGTCCCTTCTCCTATTAGAGCTCGGTAAGAAAAAAAATCATTCAGTGAACATTTACTAAGGCCAAGAAGTAGTCTAGGACTGGGGATTCTGTGATGATGAGCAAGTCATGTTCTTGTCCAACCCGGAAGGCTCACGGTCAAGTGGAAAGAATGACTTCTCATGCTCCCTTGGAAATCTGTTGTGGGACGACGTGTGAAAATGATTCACTTCCTGGATGGGAGTGAAAGGGGTGGGCACATGTTCATAGTGGAAGCGAACTTTGAATGAGGCATTGAAGGTTGTAGAGGAGTTGTTCCTAAAGAAATGGAAGGCAAAGACCTTATAAGCTTTATCTTCAAAGCAGTAAGCTTTGAAAGGTTATCATTCTGGGAATCATGAGAATTGGGCCATGGTGGAGCTTAGTTGGGTGAAAGACTTGTCTTCCTTTCATACCACTTAAGGCACCTCTGCCCTCTTTATTAACTCTGGAGAGCAGATTCAGTGCCCGTCTAGAATCCCCACTGCATTTTCAGAGCCTGGCACAAAGCAGGTGCTAAATCCATATTTGTGAAGTCACAGCATGCATTTGAATTGGATTGAGTTGAAATAATTCAAGGCTAAAGAATCAAGAGAAAGCTTGGGCCATCCTACATGCCCTGAACACTGTGACTTCTGGAAGATTCCACAAGGAGATCAGAGCTCCCTCTGCTGGATTCCAGGAGCCTCTCCCCTGATTCATTCATTCATGCCTCATCCATTCATTCCTCCATATTTCTTTCTAGCAAAATACTCCTCTGGGGGAGAAAAATGCATGCTACTTAACATCTTTCTGCTGGGGTGGGTCAAATTCCTAGGCTGTCGTTTTGCAGATATGCCAAGAGGATGTATGATTGGCCAGTCAGCTCTAGAGCTGTGACTCAACCAGGGCATCTCGGCCAGCTGGTTAACCTGTCTCCATTTGCCCAAGGATGCCAAAGCTCCGTGGTCTGCTCACAGGTCTGTGGGTGGAGCCATTTGACTCAGTGTCTTAGGTCTCTTGCCCCTATAGGGCGTCACTGGGCCTGTCTTCCACTTCAGCCCTTGCCCAGAGACTGGACAAGGCAATTTGCTTCTTCAGGCCTCCAAATCCTTCCCTGTCATATGGAGATCAAAATTTCCACCTTGTGGCGCTCATTCTGTTATCAGTGGGAAATTAGATAAACGTGCTTTGAAAGGTGTATATGGTATAAGGTAAAATTTCTGGCACAGAGAGAAGCCCTCAGGATGGATTTTCACCTATCCTGGGTCAGCCGCAGATTGATGCAAGAACCTAGAAGGAAGAAGAATTCCAGAGACTTGCATTTCTTCTGCCTAAGGGAAGATCTGCCCCAATGCATCACGCAGCAGAGTGGGCTTTGGAAGTATGGTCCGGTGCCCAGCCTTCTTGGGTGAATGATCAAAGAGCTTCCTACATCCATGATGTCCCCTCCTGGCCCCCCTCTCTAGGACCATCCCGGGAGGAAATGAGGAGCTTTGGCACTGTAAAGGGACCCTTCCCCCAAAACTCACTGCCCTCCTGCCACTGTATCAATATTTATCACAGCCACTGGGGTTTAGAACATGTGTGAGGGATTAAATCAATTAAAGCCACCCAAGTGCTGCTTTGCATTTTGAGCAGCTTCAGTGTGTCCGCCTGTGTTTAGGCACTCGCTCCCATTACCAATTCATGAAGTGTCTGCTGGAATTAGTAAATCCCTTTCATTTACTTACGTAGGAGAAAATGTTTAATAGCTGCCACATGAAATTTGCAAATTGTGCTCCATCTGAGGCTGATTAATAAAATACCACGGAAAATACATCAGTCATTTCTGGATTTAAATTAGTACCGCATTCTACTTGAATCATCCTCTTTTGCAAAACTGTTATGGTCTTACATCTCCTTCCCTGATCTTTTTCCTTCATCCCTATTTTTTCCTTCCAATCTCTGCAGTTCAGTTGTTCGGTTGGGGAAGCCAAGTGAGAGAACGATGAGGTTATTTGTGGATGCTACTTATCTCTCTTAGTAGATTTGGGACAGGCTGAAGACTCATTAATCACCACATCTCCCATTTGGGGCAGGCTGAAGACTCATTCATTGCCACATCTCTATGAGTGCCAAGACATAGTAGGTGAACAGGACTTGAAAGGATAAACCATGAAATCATGGGATTTCTCTAAAATAGGACATCGTGTGCTTTCCTTGCACAATTGTTGTAGGCAAAAAGCAGTTAAAATTTATCAGACACCATATGTCAAACACTATCTGAAGCAATCTGTAGCATGGTTTGACCCCTTGGAGGATACCTTTTCCTCCCTTTTTTCCAGATGGGGCAAGATGAGGCTCAGGGATGTTAAGTAACCTAAGTTGCCCAGCAAGTAAGTGGACGAGTGGAAATGTGGACACATGCCTTTCTGAAATGTTACAGATGGTGAGCACTTCCTTGGGTCTTCTAATCTTACATCCCTAATTTACAGACAGAGGAATTGAGGTAGGGTGGCAAGCTGCACTCACAACCATACACTGATCAGGGGAAGCCCTGGAACTGCACTGTGGGTCTCCCCAGTCCTTGGGGCTCCATTCATTCTGCAGATACTTATGGAGTTTCTGCTGTGTTTTGAACCATGTTCTGATATGCAAAGATGAACACGAAGGGCAGAGTCCCTACCCTCAACATATACTCTAGCATCCAAAAAGAGTCATTAATTAAGCAATCCCTTAAAGTTACATAAATGTCCCACTAGGAGTTATGCTCTCCCCTCCTAGCCACATGTTGATACAGGGAATGGTATCAGTCAGGAGAAAAAACTCCTTGTCCAGGTGCCCTCTATGTGGCCAAATTACCTTATCTTTCCAAACCCCAGGTGCTTCATCCATGAAATGGAGTTAAGAATACATGGCCTGTACACCTAAAAGAACATGGTGAGGCTCAGACCTGGAAAAATGGCATGCAAGTCCATGTGGAAGATTCACGACCCACACATGAATGATGGGGAAACCCTACATAGATAATATGTTGGGGGAAGGTGGGTGCAGATCACCAGGGCAGTAAGCACCCTGGCTGCAGCCTATCCTTTTTTGCTGGGAGCACACCCAGAGCCCTAATTGTTAACAGATTTTGCATTATCCCCCAAATTACACACCCATTAGCACCAGAGTCTAGTCATGATGAAGGCATTAAGGCGTGATATTCTTAAAGTGATGGGAGTTAGAATTGGGCCCCAGAGGCAGTGGGGAGCAGGTTTAAGGAACTAGGGGGAACTCAAAACCTTCTCTCTCATTTTTACCCCCATCTTCCCCAAATGTTCTCTCAAAACAAGAGGCAGCTTTTACTAGCTTACTATCTGGTTCAAGCTACAGATTAGGAGGGCAAGTTGAAAAGGTCACAGCCCTAAAGCCTTCCAATGGTCAGGAGCTTCTGTATGAGCACTCTTCCTACTCTAAGCCCCCTGGATGCAAGCCTCAGCATCAATGCCACTTCTCCCTGGGACTTTTCCTACTCCCCTTAGATTAGACTGAGCCCATTTCACTTTGCTAAGTGTCTACTGTGTCCTTCCTCTTTCGCATCAGTTATAACTATTTGCGCTCCTCACATTGGGAAAACTGACTTGCTTGTTCATAGTATGACTGAACCTGGCAGAGCATTCAGATTTAGCAAGTGTTCAGTAAAAAGCTTGTTGAATTATTGACTGAATCTTATCTCTAGCCTAAGATATAAATTTATCACATTGACACATTGACTGTGTTCACAGCAGCAGGATGTGGGTGACTTGGTGAATCCAATCCCTGACTAATGGAAACATCCCACATACTAGAGGACTGGGAAAATGGGTCTACTGTTGAAGGCAGCAGCCACCCTTCAAGCCCTGAACGCTGGAATCAAATTGCTAGCTGGTTTGTTAGCCAGTGGATCCCACTCACATTAGGTCATATCTCATTGCCCCCACAAATTTCAGATTGAGCCAGAGGCATCCCACTAAAGATTCCTCAGTCTGAATTCTCTTTGTAAACTCGTTTTTCTTGTCCCAGGCTCTCATTTCACAAACATTCCCAGTGAATGTTTGCATCTTAGCAGTGGTAGGGCAAACAGAGATGAATCAGTTGGAGTCCCTGCCCGGGAGGTGCTCACAGTTTAGTTTGGAAGAAAGTAATGTGCCCAGATAATTAGAGTATAGTGAGATAAATGTGATAATTGAAATAACAACAATGCTGTGTGGAAGCACAGAAGGAGAAGTAAAACTTTGTGAAACTGGTAAGAGCTTCAAAGAGGATATAATTCGGAGGTGAGTTTTGATTATGAGTTGGAGTTCACTCAGCATCAAACCCAAGGTAGGAGAAGTGGTGGGTGAGCACTCTAAGCAGAGAGGACAGTTTGTGCAGAGGCCCAAAGGCATAGAAAAGACTTGAGTGGAACAATCACTAATTTCCTGGGACCAGAATCTAGGCTGCTTGAGATGGAGTGGCAGACACTGTGGCTAGAGATATAGATTGGGGTCAGTCTTCGAAGGGATTTGAACATTTTACTAAGATTACTGAACTTTATCCTGTGGGCCGTGGGAGCCCTTAAAGTACTTTAAAGCTGAGGAGTGAAATGATGAAATTTGTGTTTTAGAAAGATACCTCTGGCAACAGCTTTACATTATTAATGCAAAACTCCTCATTGTGATAGCTTAGAAGGCAATGATGTTTTAAACCAGCTTCCCTACCAGTTCTACCTCTGCCTCATCATTTCACGACAGGGAGCATAACGTGGAGGACTGCAATTTGATTCTGGTGCATGGACAAGGATGGGAGCCTCAGTTTCTTTATCTCTAAAACTAATACCCAATGCTACCCACCTCACAGTGCTATTGTGAGAATCTGGTGACAAAGGGGTTGCGAAGAATATTTTCCACTGAAACTGGTTTTACACATTAAAGGATTAATTTTATTTAATGAAAATGGATCTTTCTGATAAGACAAAGGGAAATGGATGTTTGAATGGGTCACAATATTTTGGACAGGAATGGAGCTTGAAAATCATCTACTCCAATCCCCTTCAATCTATAGAGCAGACAACCAAAGTCCAGAGAACATGCCCTCACAAAATCTCACACTACCTGAGTTCCTTATAGCAGATTGCCCAAACAGCTCAAACCTTTATTCTTCACATCCTTGGTAGGCATATCAGTCCTCTGTTGGGGACTCTGCTCTATGGTGCTGATCTAAAAGCCACACTCAGAATGGGCTTTCTGGTTGACCAGGGGCTCTGTCCATGGTGCTCATTCTGATTGTGTTCTCCCTGCATGTTCAAGGAGAATTTGCTATGAGCCCCAAATGGAAGGAACACTTCATTTCTGAGCACATTAACTAGAGAAAGCATTACAGTCATCTTTCGCTCCAAATTTGCTTTTCTCTGGTAGATTTACAACTCATAAACACAGTCGTCAGAGCCAAATGAATAAAGCTTAGGTCCCAGTGCACTTCAGCATTAACCATGAATGAGGAGGAGGGCTTTAGGCATCTTGTATCCTAATTTCAATCCACTTATGAACTTGCCTTTCCCAGTGATTCATTTATCAGACCAACCCCCATTTTCCCTTTTTCTCTACTTCCATTGCGTCTCCCACAAAGGGAGGAAATGAACACTTTTTTCAATGGCTGCAGCTGCTGCCCAGAATCTCCAAGAGCCAGTGCATAAGGAGGAGGGAATGGGTGCTGGCTTTGGTTTTAACTATGTGAGGTTTTAGATCTGGGCTGAGTCAGGACTAGATGGTCTCCATAATTCCTTTCAATCACTGAGATTCTCTGATTCTGTAATCTCCATCCTTTTATACAACTTCAGTCATCCCCACAACTGCTCCCAAACCCTGATTACAATATGGAACATATCTTTGATTCTGAAAATCTTTTCTATTGCATCTTCCTCTCACTAAGATTCTATTTCCCTGTGTTATATATCTTTAGTATGTGTCTTTTCCTGAGATTTCTTTCTCCAAATCATCCAACTATGCAAAACAGTGGTTTTGACATTGAGAAAGTCACTTAAATTTTCTGTATCCCAATTTCCTCTTTTGTAAAATAAGGATGGTGTTAGCCATCTCCTAAGATACAGATGAGACATTATGTATAAAACATCTTCCCTGCTACTGTCTTACAGGAGTGCTCAAGAAATATTTTAATTTGTCTTTCTCTTCGAAGTCAATGAGTTCATGACACAAACCCTGTTAATATATTAATGTCAGTAACAAATAAATGCACATTCCCCTTGGCCTTTTGTATTTTATACTAAAGAAATTGATCTCTTCAAAGTGAATGCATCATCACTGGTGCCTTTTTTCAAGTCCCAGAAGTAATGCAATGTGGGAAGCTCTTTGTTTTACCTATGCACAGAACCATGGCAGTGCACATAAAACCTTGCAAATCGTTCATTTTCTTCTGGCTAGTGATTTCTTCCAGGCTAATAGAATGTTTCTTCTTACTTTTCCAACTTTAGGGAGGGCGTTAGATTGAGAAAAGCCACCTTATCCAGCTGGAATGGAACTAAATTGACTAGTTTACGAGCCTCGGATGTGGTGTGGGCTGAAGTTTTTGTCCTTTGAAGATGTGAAACAATACTGAAATAAGGCTTCCAGCGCCCACCAACACTAATCCTTCCAGTGCTATGGGAATACAATAAAACAGATAGGTTGGTTCTTGCCTCGCAGTGATGGAATAAAAAGATCTCTTGAGGTGGAGTCAGTTGGCAGAGCCTTATCCAGAAAAGTTTTCCCTGCAATAAATGTTCCCATGTACTCCCCCAAAATCTTACCCAAGGAGAAAACCCTCCAATAAGAACAGCCAGCAAGGGCTGTGTCACACCCACAGAGAGCCACCATGGCTTATGCTCTTGGTTCTTCTTGCCATCATAACTGTATTGACCAAATGCCAGCACTATGGAGAGAAATCCACTCCTTGGTACCATGTTGCCTTTATGTTGCTCAGGATGGTCAACTACATTCAATTACCAGATGCTGCAACAGCTGTGAACATTGACTAAGTTTTGCTGCTGATGCTGTGAACAAATTGTCCTCTCTCACCCGGAGGGTGACCACAGCCATCTTACTTTTCTTCCTCTCTTCTACATTGTGAACCTCCAATACTTTTTTTAAAATTTTTTAATTCTTATTTTTTTCCTCCAATACTTTTTAATGCTGGAAGAGTAAGCTTTCTAAAATCCACATCTGAACATGTCCCCCATCCACTCCCTCCCCACCCCAGACATTACTGACAAGAAAAAAATCCAAGCTCCAACCATGTCCAGCAAACATGGTTCTTCCTTATCTGGTTTCAGCTCCCTCTAGCCTCGTTGTAACCCCATCTCAAATCTTTCTCCTTTCCCAGCAACCACGCAGTCAAGTCACTCTACCCTTTCTGGGGTGCTGTGGCTAGTAGACTGCATGTCCATGACTCTGAGCCCTGCCAAGTTTCTTCAAAGAAAAAGGAATACTCTTCCCTTACATCTTGACCTGTAGGACTTCTGCTCATCCCTCAAACCAGATGAAATTTTACTCTATTTTAAAATATATTCCCCAAACCAATCTTTATCACTTAATTTGATCCTTATCAAACTAATACATAGGCACAGTTTACAATGGAAACAGTAGCCATCTGCCTCAATCCTCCCTGCTTCCAACGCCTGCTAGAGGAGATATCACCTCACCATTTCTCTGCATTCCAGGAGAAATTTTTTTCCCAAAGATTCCTTGTCCTTACTCCACCCTGAAAGGAGGAATCTGATTGGTGGTAACAGCCATTATTAGAGATGATAGACCCAGGGAATCCACTAAAGTCAAGAATGGAGGCTTTGGTCTTATAATCCTTACTTCTCATCTTGGACCAATGAGAAGGGACTTGTGCACAATCAAACTCACCCTATGGCAGATTATTCCAAAGTCTAGACTGGTGAGAGAGGCTGGTGGATAAAGAGTTAGGAGATCCATTTTAACTCTCACATCCAGCGACCCTTTTCAACTTAGTCTTTATTAGAAATAAAGGTGATTTGTTCTCCACTGTTGACTGAGAAAGAGAATTGTGGTTTATTGGCCTCCCTTAAAAGTCTTAACAATTCTACTTCCCCAAAGAAACCACGCTTCTCAGCCCTAAAAGTGTTAATGCTGATTCTTAACTCCACATTTTTAAACCACCTGCTTATACTGCTATTTCTTGATTTTTCAGTTTTGGATGAAGTCTATTGACTTCCTACAATAGAAGGCAAAAATGTAGCGCTCATGACTCCCACAATACCTCCCCTAAACTTCCCCTCTTCATCCTTCCAGAATAGCTAATAAATATTCAAGGTTTGCACTGTTGTGACGGTGCAGCTGCTGAGTCATGGGTATAAAATGCCTTTATTTCTATTTTTATGCATTTTTTTTGCTTTTTCCAGTGTTCTTAATTACTGAATTTTTAATTTTCTTATGAGCCTGTGCTAATTCAGCTATACATTTTAGCAGAAAGGATTTCCTCTCAATGTATCTGAACCATGAGGTAGTTCCATCAATTTCTTTCTTTCTTGAAGATATTTTTCCTCAATCCCTTCCATCCCCCTGATTCCATGTGGAATGAATTCTCTCCAGACTTTGGTCTAGAGCTTCCTTACATCTATTTCCAACATTGGATCCCCTGTTAACTGGATTTCATCTCTTCCTCTTTATCAATATCCTCGTTTACATGGCCATATTTTTCAGGAACTGAGAAAGGCTGCAAAGAAAAAAGAATTTGAGACCTTGTTGAAAGTCTTTCATCATCACCATTGATCTCTAGTTTTGCTGGGAATACAATTCTTTACCAAAATTTATTTTTTTTCAAAATATTCTGAAATTCTTCATCTTCTACCTTCCAGTACTTTGTGTGAGAAGACTGATGACATTATAATATGTATCATTTGCTTTTCATCTTTTTTCCTTCTATGGAAGTCTGTAGAACGTTCTCTTCATTTCTGATATTCTGAAATATCATAGAGATGTGGGCCCATTAAAATGGAAACCAATATTACTTGGTTATAGGAAATTTTCTTGAATTATTTCTTAAATAACTTTCTCTTCCCTCCATTTTCTTTGTTCTCTTTTACTATATGTGTGATTACTTGGATACTGAACCTTTTAACCTGATCATTGAATTTTCATTCTTTTTTTTTCTTATTTTCTATCTCTTTTATATTTTGTTCTGCTTTCTGGAAAAGTTCTTTAGTTTTATCCTCAAAATATTCTATTGAATTAAAAAAGTTCTCTCATTTTTAATTCATAAGCGGTTTTTGGGTTCTGCATTTTCCTTTTTCATAGCACCCTAGTTTTATAAAGAAGATAATACCCTCCATTATTTTTCTGAAGATAGGAATTTTGTGTTCTTTCCATTGTCATGATTTTTGTTTTGCTCCATGCATTGTCTGATTCATTTCGATTTGCTTTCGTTAATTCTTTTCATTTGTTTTGATTTCTGTTTTCCATATGGTGACAAGATGGTATGCTATCTAATTTATTAGGGCTCCCCAATTGTCAGTGTCTGTAGGTCTTTCCTCTTCAGCCAATTACCATCTGCAGAGGACATTCTCTAATCTGATTGGACAGCATGAACTCAGTTTCCAGAAGTTTGAGAATTAAGTGTGGAAGGGGGGTAGAACTGAGCTCACACTAATTAATATAAATCATTTTAGTAATATACTTTATCCTTAGTTGTTTCTAATGTTGTGTCCAGGTCTAGAATCCACCTAGTTCAACACGTCCAGAAAGTAAGTCTTGAGTCTTCTGCTGGATTTAGGGAAATGTTTTTGTCTGACTGTTGAGGAGTGAGGGAAGGGAAAGGCTTATATATATCATTTTTTGTTCTCTACACACTTTTTTTATTGAGGCGAAATGCACATAACATAAAATAAACCATTAAAGTGAGCAATTCAGTGGCATTTAGTGCATTCAGAATGTTATGAAATGATCTCCTTTATCTATGTTTCAAACATTTCATCTCCCCAAAAGGAAACCCCAAACTCATTAAAAAATTGGTCCACATACCTCCTTCCCCTGGCGCACTGTCTTACTTTCCCTTTTGAGCCCCACCAAAACTCTCCCTGTTCCCTTAGAAGTGTCTAGGACCCCTGGTTCTTGAGTCTCTCTAGGGTTCTAAGACATGGATCAGTGTGATTTCTTTCCCCCACCAACAGACTCTTCAGTCATCTGTCTCCAGTTGGTTAATTCAGTTTCCTCTGTGACCCATCTGCTCTCCATCTTCTGGAATGGTGCTGGTATTTTGCCATTTTGCACTTTTTTTTTGCCCTGTTTCCTGTTATTTTAATGGGCTCATTGAGAAGGCGAGGTAGACACTTGGATTTAAATGACCATGTTCAACAGAAGCCTAAGTCCCCATAACAGTTTCTTTGGCTCCATCAATATCTGATGTGTTTTAACTTTATCTGTCCATGAAATCCCAACCTCCTTGATGGCCGGCTCATTCCTTTTACTCCATTTCCCTGCTTCCCGTAATACTTAGCAATGTATCATTAACATCCATTAATTGAACTGAACCCTAATTTATACCTCACAAGCTATTTTTCATAGAGCCAGAAGCCATGTAAGACAGACAGATAGCTTTTTTCTGTCCTCTGGTTTTGCATGCATGACATAACACCATCTTCTACCTTTGGGTGGGCAGTAGGGTATTTCGCAATAATCAAGACCTAGGAGACCGGCTGCGTTGAAATCCCAGTCCTATAAATACCCTGAATCTTGGTTTCCTCACCTGCAAAATTGGCATAATGTCTACCTTATCAATTCAGTGTTTTGGGGGATTATATAAGATAATGTGTAAGAGGTTCAGCAGATCCAGGAAACGCAATGAATGTCATTTCTTTTCCTGTTATCCTATTTCTACAAGAGCCAGAGACCCAGAAATGGCCAGCATTTCACCAGAAGTGACAGTGGGAACAGGAAAGGAGGGGATGCTGGAGCCCAGGTTTTCTGATGCTTCTTAATGGGCTCCTTACAGAAATGATAGACTCTTGAGAGTCAGCTCACTTCAAATGAAAGCCAAGCTAAACATCTTTCCTTCAGAGTAATTTCCTTGGAGATATTTAATAGCCACTGGAGAGGGGGGAAAGAGTTCAATCTTGAAGACAATTCTAGTTTATAGCTTTATAGCTTTGGTGATAGCCGAGTGCTCAGCATTGTACAATTTCTTTTACGTCTTCTCTATTAAAGGCCCATCTTCACAGCACTGGGTGCACAGTGTGCTGGTGTCTCACTCCTGGGAATGGCCCCAGTGCTCATTTGCAAGCCCATTAACTTATATTTTCCTCATTAAGAGGAAGGGAAGGAAGTATAGGTTTGAGCCAGCTGAGTGGGTCAAAAAGAAATTCAAGAACTACGCCAGGGCTGGAGAGGCTGTGGTCTTCCTCAGGAAAGAGGGCCTCAAAGTGATATGACAATATCAATACTAACGATAATAATCACATAGAAACGCTAGTATTGGCCTGTGATGCTTCCAAAGTGTTGTTATACTCTTATCTAACTCAGTGCACATCAAGACCCAACAGAGTGGTTTGAACAGTGTGATGGCCCAATAAATCCCAGAGTGATTTGAACAGTGAATAAAGAAGTATTTGCAAAGTCCCTTTGGGGGAACTTTGGGGAAAAAGAGGGAAAATTCAGTTTCCCAATTGGAGAATTCCTGATATTCTTGCAGGCAACGGGAACAACCAATCAATAGGCTGAGCCCTCAATCTTGGGGTTTGTTCCTATGAAATTTATCCTCACAAAGGATAGGTCAAGCCTACTTAAAATTAGGCCTAAGAGTCACCTGCAGAGAATCTGTTTTGTTGCTCAGATGTGGCCTCTCTCTCAGCCAACATGACAAGCAAACTCATCACCTTCTCCCCTCTACGTGGGACATGACTCCCAGGGGTGTGGACCTCCCTGGCAACATGGGACAGAAATCCTAGAATGAGCTGAGACTCAGCATCAAGGGATGGAGAAAACTTTCTTGACCGAAAAGGGGAAGAGAGAAATGAGACAAAATAAAGTGTCAGTGGTTGAGAGATTTCAGAGTTGAGAGGTTATCCTGGAGGTTATTCTTACACATTATATGGATATCCCCTTTAAAAAAAATCCAACAGAGATAGCAGGATGAATAGTCCCATCCGATGAGACAAAAGGCGAGTGAGAGGAGTTGAGTGCCGGCAGCTCCCCAGGTACCTGACCTGTGAGTGTTGGGAATATTAAATGATTTGACTTCAGTAGCAGGGTCAGTGAGAAACATGAAGACTAGAAGCCACCATCTCAGATTACAAACCCTCTGCAACTTCCACCCTGCCAAGTGGCTGCTCCATGATGGAGAATATTAACCTTAAGCCACTGCAGATTACAAAGTCTGCATGGACATTTTAAGTCTTCAAAACTATCCTTCACAGACGTATTAAAAACCAGCCTCTGGACATGCAAAAGGAGTGTTTGTAATGGGGTAGGTTGTGAGGGGCTTACTGTTCAAATGAATTTAGGAGGAGACCCACCCACATCCCCATGATGGGTGAGACAAAGAAGGTGGAGAATTTGCCCTGTGACCTGAGAGCAACACTTTGGCTGAGTCGGTGCTGGGCCCGCCACACCATCTCCTTTCCCTGGCACACAGGAAGCCCACCTTTCCCACTCTCCCTTGCAGTGAGGTTGGACACTGGGTGGCAGGCGCCTAACCAGTGGTATGGGGGAAGAAGTGATGGAATTCATTTCTGGCCTTGGGGAAAAATGTCTGTCCTGATGATTCATCCACAGTGACCTGGGAAGTCAGGAGCTCCAGAGGCACAGTTATGTGATGGGAGGAGCTATAACTTTAGGGGTTGCTGCTGAGGACAGCCATGCTGTTTCGGTTTGCTAAAGCTGTGGAACGCAATATAGCAGAAATGGATTTTTTTTTTACAAAAAGGATTTATTAGGTTACAAATGTACAATTCTAAGGCCATAAAAAGCCCGATGGCATCGGGGTTCCTCTGTCACATGAGAAAGCACATGGCAAAGTCTGCTGGCCCTTCACTCCAAAATAAACGTCTCTGAGCTTCTGTGGGTTCCTGCTTCTTTCTCCCGAGATATTTCTGTCTAAGCTCTCTCCCTCTGTGCCCTCTTAAGGACTCCAGTAAGTGGATTAAGACTCACCTTGAATGGGTGGGGTCACATCTCCATGGAAACAACCTAATCAAGTGGTCCCTCCCAACAATAAATCTGCCCCCATAAGATTGGTTTATAAGAACATGGTTTTTCTGGGGTGCATAACGGATTCAAACCAGCAGATTCCACTCTCTAGACCCTGTAAATACATGTTCTTTCCACGTGCAAAATACATTTAACTATATCATAATGTCACAAAAGCAATAAAATAAGTACAAAGTCTTATCAAAATCAGTTGCCAGCATAGTTTGTCCTAAGGTAAAATTCTCCTCTGGCTGTAGACCTGTAAACTCAGAACAAGTTATCTGCTTCCAATACACAAAGGAGAGGCAGCCATAGGATAAATGTTCCCATTGCCATAGGGAGAAATTGAAAAGGAAAATAGGGGTCAAAATTCCCAAACAGGGGATGCAAGAGCAGTTCAGTGGTTGAATTCTCACCTGCTATGCAGGAGACCCAGATTTGATTCTCAGCCTATGCACTTCCCCAAAACAAACAAACAAACAAACAAACAAAAATTCAACTAATGGTGCTGCAAAAGCGGAATACTCACATGGAAGAAGAATGAAATGTGACCCCTGTCATAAAACATACAAAAAAATTTCCCAAACAATTCTGAAAACCTGCAGGGCATACTACATTAGATTTCAGTCTGAGAGTCATTTATAAAATGACATTTTATCTTGGGGCTTGAGAGAGTGGTAGTCCCACCCACCCCAAGGGCTTACACAGTGGCCTTGCTCTCTCCAAACACTGGGGTGAGGGTTTTAACATATCCAAGCATTGGGGAGACCACCTTGTTCTCAGCCCCAAACTTTCCAAACATCAGGGTGGCCAATGGACTCTCTGCCCATCTCTGTGGCACAGGCTTAACCCTTTTAGAGCAATGAGTGCTGGCCATACTGTCCCCAATCCCTTGGGCATATGTTAAACCCTCTCTGATGCTTGAGGCACCAAAACCCTTCCTGAACATCGAGGCAGAAGGCCTGCCCTCTGCAAACTCTAGTGCAAACACACCATTTCCACATGCATGGATGGGGTCAGCACTCATGGCTTCAGATCTTAGCTTCCACGGGTCTGCCTTTGAAGTCAGTTTTCCTTCAAGTTTTCCCTATTCTTTCCTTTTTAGTATAGACTGGAAGTGGTTCCATTCATACAGACCATGAAAAAAATTGTTTGCTCATCATGCAGCATACAGGGGTCAAAACTGTCAGACAATAGGACTTTCACAAATCCTTTCTGGGTAACTCCACTCCCATCCTGAAATGACTAATTGATTCCATATTTGGTTAAATCCTCATATGGAACAATATATGAGGTGTCTCATAGCCTCTGGGGTCTCACTTTCTGGAAGCCCAGAATTTTCCAGACCATCAATTTCTGGTTTCCTTGTACCCAAGAGTTTAGTTCTCAGCTTATCCCTTCCCTCTTGCATTTCATTATAAGTTGCAAGAAGAAGCCAGGCCACACTTACCACATCTAGTTTGGAAATTTCCTCAGCTAAATATCTCAGCTCATCATTTTCAAAGTCTCTCTTCCATCCAGCACCAGGACTCAATTTTGCCAAGTTCTCTGCCACTTTAAAACAAGAATCACTTTCCTTGCAGTTTGCAATAACACATTCCTCATTTCTGCCTAAGACCTCATCAGAAGTATCTTCAGAGTTCATCTTCCTATCAATAGTCTTTTCAAAATATTCCAGGCCCTTCCTTTTATGCTCCTCACAATTCGTCCATAATCTCCTCCTTATCCATTTAAAAAGCCATTCCAACATGTTTGGTATTGCAAACTCAATACTCCATTTCTCTGGTACCAAAATCTGTTTCAGTTTGCTAAAACTGCTGAAATGCAATATACCAGATATGTGTTGGCATTTTTTTAAAGAGGATTTATTAAGTTACAAATTTAAAGTTCTAAAGCCATGAATAGGTCCAAATTAAAACATCCATAAAAAGATACCTTGCCCCTGAAGAAAGGCCAATGCAATCCAGGGTTCCTCTGTCACATGGGAAGGCACAGGGGGACATCTGCTGGCCCTGCTCTCCAAAATGTCTCAGCTTCTGTGGGCTCTTGCTTCTTTCTCCTGGGGTGTTTCTGTTTAAGCTCTCTCTCTCTCTCTCTCTCTCTCTCTCTCTCTGTTGTGCCTTCTTATAGGACTCCGGCAAGTAGATTAAGACCCACCTTGAATGGGTAGGGTCATATCTCCATGGGAACAACCTAATCAAGAGGTCCCCCCAGCAAGAGGTCTGCCCCACAAGATTGGACTAAAAGCACATGACTTTTTCAGAGTAAACAACAGCTTCAAACTAGCACAAGAATACACTCTGGTCTACGACAGGAGCGAGGAACTATTTGTGTGTGAGCCATTTAGTCCAGCCTCTCCTGACTAATACATTAGAAGGGAGGAAATCACCTCGGCAGATGATCCTATTTGTGCCAAAGAGGTATAATCACTTAGCCAAAGTTATCTTCCCTTCCTTTCACCACTTGACTCCTCTCCACACTTCAGGCTGCAGTTTAAGTGTCTTCAGTGAATTTCTCATTGAGGCTGCCTGTCCCACTCACACATAGAGCCTCTGCATATGCATCAGTTAGTAGCAGCTTCCCTTTGCCTTTCCAGATTCGAGTATGATTTTACAGTTATTCATTCAAATATTGTTTAAAATTTGACTCCTTCATGAGAATGTAAACTTAGGATGTCTGTCTTATTTTATTCTCGGGTACTCAGCATAGTGCCAGGTACCAAAAGAACATTATGATTTCCATAGAGATGTGGGATTGGATTTTCAATGAACACCACAGAGACTATTTGCAATAAAAATGTTGACTACACATTTACACGCTTCTTAGACTAATGGTTAATACACTGCATTTACTCATTCACATATAGAGGAAGTTGTTTTTTTTTTTTTTTAAGTCAATTGTATCAAAGCGTCGGTTACATAGAAAAACATACATCCATTTAAGTGCATTTCGGGTGAGTTTTGACAAACTAATATACTAGTGAGATCATCCCCTCTATCACGATATGTGATTGTGATGTGAAATGCTTACAGAACGTTTCCTTCAGCCCAAAGAGTTCCCTCATTCCCTGTCCCTGTCCATCCTTCTCCACAGCCAGCCTTAGCAAATTCTGCTCTGCTTTTTTGTCACTGTACATTAGATTTGCCTTTTTTAGGTCTTCAATAAATGGATTCCAAAGTTATGGACTCTTTTGTGTCTGCATTCTTAACATTAGCACAATATTTTTGAGATTAATCCATATTTTAGATATTTTGTTAGTTTATTCATTTTTGCTATCTAGTAATATATCCATAATATAAACATACCCCAATTTGTATAAACATTCCCTTTTTTATTTTTTCTAGCAGTTTTATTAAAATATAAATCCCATATTACAAAATTCACCATATAAAACTATACAACTCAGTGGTTTTTAGTATAGCACTTAGTTGTGCAACCAACACAATTATCTGATTTCAGCCGACTTTTCATCCTCACAGATAGAAGACCCATGCTCATTAGCAGGAAGTTCTTTTTCTTCCCTCCCCCAAGTCCCTGGATAATAGCAATGCATTCCCTATCTCTGTGGACTCGTGTGTTCGGGGAACTTCATATAAATGTTGCCATACAACATGTGGTCTTTTTGTGATTGGCTTGTTTCACTTAACATGTTTACAGGGTTCATCTACATTATAGCATGTAGTCGTTCCTTTATATGCCTGAATAATATTCCATTGTATGGATAGACCACATTTTATTTATCCATTTATCAATTAGTGGGTATTTGGTTGTTTCCATTTTTTTTTTGGCTTTTATGAATAATGCTGCTGTGAACATTTTGTAGCAGTTTTGTGTGAACATATGTTTTCAATTCTCTTGGGCATACACCTAGAAGTGGAATTGTTGGTACATATGGTAACTGTGTTTAATGTTTTGAGAAACTGCCAAACTGTTTTCAAAAGCAGCTGCATCCTTTTACATTCCCACCAGAAATGCACTAGGATTCCAATTTCTCTGTATCCAGTACTCGTTACTGCCCATCTTCTTGATTACACGCCTCCTAATGTGTGTAAAATGGTATCTCGCTCTGGTTTTGATTTGCGTTTCCCTGATGAGTAATGACAATGGCAACTTTTCATGTGCTTACTGACCTTTTGTATATCTTCTTAGGAGAAATGTCTATTCAAATCTATTGTCCATTTTATAATTAGATTCTCTTTTCTTCTTATTGTTGAGTCTTAAGTGTTCTTTATAGATTCTGCATACTAGGCTGTCATTCAATGCATAATTTGCAAAAAAAAAATCTTTCCCTTCTGTGTGTTGTTTCTTCCCTTTTTTGACAATGCTCTTTGATGCACAAAGTCTTTAAATTTTGGTGAAATTCAATTTATCTATTATTTTCCCTCGGTTGCTTGTATGTATTCATTCACTTTTTAGTGAATATTTAAGGGCTATGTTTTCCAGTTTTTGTCTATTACAAAATAAAACCCTATGAATAATTTTATGAGTTTTCATGTGGATAAATATTTTTATTTAACCTTGGTAAATACCTAGGGGTTACAAATTCCTGGTAGTATGAAACATGCATGTTTAAATTTTTTAAGAAATTGCCAAACCATTCTCCAAAGTGTTTGTAGCATTTTACATTCCCTCCAGCAAGGCATTAGAGTCCCAGTGTTCCATGTTCTCATCAGCACTTTATATTGTCAGTCTCTTTAAATTCAGCCATTTTAATGGGTATATAATGGTCTCCCAGTGCAATTTCAATTTGCATTTCCCTGATATCTATGATGCTGAGCATCTTTTCATGTGCTTGTTATCCCTTCATCTATCTTGTTTTGTAACATTTCTGCTCAAATCTTTTGTCAATTTTTATTGGATTATTTAGCTTACTATTGAGCTAAAAGAGCTTTATATATATAATCTCGTTTCTAATTCTTGTTAGATACATGTATTCTAAACATTTTCTGCCATTCTGTTTCTTGAATTTTATTTTCTTAACAATGTCTATCAAAGAGTATAAGGTTTTAACTTTGATGATTTCCAGTTGATCAATATTTTCTTTTAAAGTTTGTGCTTATTTAGACCCTTCCTAAGAAATCTTTGTTTCCCAAGGTGGAAAAGTTCTCTACAATAATTCCATCTAACAATTTTATACTTTTAAGTTTCAGACTTAAGTTTATGAGCCATTTCAAATAAACTTTTATTAATGGTTTGAAGTTGGGGTCAAATTTCATTTTTTTCCCATATGTATATGCATCATTTCAACACCATTTGTTGGAAAGACCATCTTTTACCATAGAAGTACCTTGTTATTGCTGTAAGAAATCAATTAGACATATGTGCATGTCTGTTTCTAGAGTCGCTATTCCATTCAATCGATCTAAATATCTGTGGTTGTACCAATGCCACACTCTCTTGATTAGTTTAGGGTCATAGTAAGTTTCAAAAGTAGGCATAATATGAATCCAGCTTTATTTTTCTTGTGCAAAATTGTTTTGGCTATTATAGTTTCAGTAAATTTCCATATAAATTTTAGAATCAGTTTGGTAATTTCTATGAAAAAGATATTTTGATTATGATTGTGTTGAATAATAGATCAATTTTGGAGTAATTGATGGCATAACAACATTGAGCTTTCCAGTTCTTGAACATTATGCATCTCTCAGTTAGGTCTCTTTTAATTTCCCTTAGCAATATTTTCATTATTCATGTCTTTAACATATTGTATTAAAGTTATCTCCATGTATGTGATGTTATTGATGCTATTTTAGTTCATATTGCTTTTAAAAATTAATTTCCAATGAATTCTCTGGTATGTAAAGGTAAGATTGATTTCTGTATAGTGACTTATATCCTGTGATTTTGCTGAAGTTGCTTACTAGTTCTAGAAATTTTAAGAAATTCTTTTGGACTTTCTTTGTTCACAATTATGTCATTTGTAAATAAAGTTTTATTTCTTCCTTCTCATTCTGTAAATCTTCCCCCCTTTTCCTTGCCTTCTTGCACTGGCTAGGATTTCCAGAAGAATGCTGAATAGAAACAGTGGGAATGGACATCCCTTACAAATCTGGAGACACTATGTTAGTGGTAGTATATTTTGGTGCATATCCTTTATCGGATAAAGGCGATTCACTTCCATTCTAGGCTAGACATGATCATGAATGGCTGCTAAATTTCATCACATGCTTTTCTACATCTATTGCGGTTATATTTTTCTCCTTTATTCTTATAATATGGTAAATTACATTAAGTGATTTTCATACGCTAACCTGTTTGTTTAGTAACCCAATTTTTTATTTCTGGAATGAACTCTACTTGATTATGATATATTATTATTCTTAAACATTATAATTCAATTTACTAAAATCTTCACTTAGATTTTTTGGATCCGTGCTCATGAGGGGTGTTGGCCTAGTTTTCTCTTTTTGTAATATCAGAATGATGCTGATCTCATAATATCAGTAAAGGAGTACTCCCTCCTTTTCTCTTTTTGAAAGAGTTTGTTATTATTTCTTACTTCAATAATAGAATTTGCAAGTGAGATTATCTGGGCCTGGAGTTTTCTCTATGAGGTTTTTCCTTCACAAATTCATTTCATGGAATGGATATAGAGCTAGTCAGATTTTCTAGTTCTTCTTGTGTCGACTTTGGTGATTTTTCTCTTCCAAGGATTTGTCCCCGTCATCTAATTTATCAAAGCTATTGGCACAAAGTTGTTTGTAATATCCCTCCTGTTTTAATGTTTATAGGGTCTGAGAAGATATAACTTTTAAAATTTCTTATATTGGTAATTTATGTCTTTTCTCATTCTTTCTTGAACAGTCTAGTTAGATGTTGTAAAATTTTATTGATATTTTCAAAGAAGCTTTCTTTTGTATTATTGACTATTCTTATTATTGTTCTGCTTCCTCTTTCATTCAATTTATTTTTAAAATTTTAATTAATTAGTTTTTTGTATGCTGTATAGCAGGGGTCAAATTTCATTCTTTTTTTTGTGTGTGTGAGCATGGTCTTAACTGCTAAGACCCATGTTCTTTTATTTAATTAAATTAATTAATTAATTAATTTTACATAGACAGGCACCGGGAATCGAACCCAGGTCTCTGGCATGGCAGGTGAGGACTCTGCCAGTGAGCCACCACGGCCCGCCCACATTTCATTCTTTTTCCCTATGAGTATCCCCTTATTATAGCACCATTTGTTGAATTTTTTTGTTTGTTTGCTTGTTTTGGAAGTGCACGGACTGGGACTTGAACCCGGGTCTCTCACGTGGAAGGCAAGAATTCTACCACAGAACAACCCTTGCACGCCCTTAATTTACTTATTTCTTTATTATTTCCTTCACTTCAGATTTATTTTTCTATTCTAATTGATCAACATGGACACTTAGCTTTTTGACATGATATGTTTCTTCTTTACACAAACATTTAATGCTATAAATTTCCTTCTGAGCACTAATTTAGCTGCTCCCCACAAATTTTGCTATGGGGTGATTTTCAATTTGAAATATTTTATAAATTATTATGTTGTTTCTTCTTGAGAATTGATTTCCCAAAACATGGACTTTTCTGGATAGCTCATTGTTAATTGATTTATAATTTAATTCTATTGTGCAAAGAACATATGCTGTAAAATTTCAGTTCTTTTAAATTTATCGAATCCTGTTTTATGCTAGATATATGGTCCTTGGTGAATGTTTCCTTAAAAAGAATATGTAGTCACAAGATAAATGATCCTTGGTGAATGCACTTAAAAAGAATATGTAGTTACTTGTTGGCAGGAGTGTTCTACAAAAGTCAATTAGGCCACACGTTTCACCTTTTTAACACTGACCATTCATAATAAAAATTCTATTAAAAAATACAGAATCAAGTGTTAAGCTGCAAAATACTGTTTAGACAGAATAATTATCAACCCTTTCCATTAAAAAATTAAAATTAAAAAAAATCTTTAAAAAAGCCAATTAGTTCAAGTGGATTTTCAGTGTTTTTTAAGCCATCTATATCTTTACTAATTTCTGTCTACTTGTTCTATCAATTACTAAGGGGAGGTGTTGGAATATTCAATTTTTCTCATTTTCCTTTTATGCTTTATCAGTTTTTCTCATATATGTTGAAGTTCTGCTATTTGATACATATGCACTGAAGATTACTATGTTTTCCTGATGGGTATATCATTATATCATTATTGGATGTCCTCATTTTCCTTGCTAATATATATTTTTGGTGAAGTATGCTTAGTCATATATAACTACCGACCTTTCTTTTGATTAAAGATTGCATGGCATAGATCTTTTCATCCTTTTATTTTTAATTATATGTCTTTCTATTTAAAGCTGGTTCCTAGAATATAAATGAATTTTGCTTTTTAATGTAGTCTGGTCATCTCCTTTCTTTTAAATGGAGTGTTTATATCATTTACATTTAATATAATTATCCATATAGTTGGGATTTAAATCTACCATCTTGCTATTTGTTTTGTTTGTCCCATCTGTTATTTGTTCCTCTTTCTTCTTTTCCTGTCTTTTTATAGATTGAGTATCTTTAAGGATTCCACTTTATCCCTACTATTGGTTTATTAGCTTTACATCTTTGTTTTCATTTTCTAGTGATTGCTGTAGTGTTTAGAATATAAATCTTCAATTTATCATAATCTACCTTCAAATAATATTGACACTTCACATATAATGTAGAAACCTTACCAATTTTATTTCTCCATCACATTCTTTTCATCTTAATACTACATATTTTATGATTCCCACATTGCAGTACATAGTTCATTTAAAAAATCAACTACCTTTAAAATAAATTTTAAAATAAAAGTGTTTTTTATTTATCACATATTTACCATTTCCAGCACTTCTATTTCTGTGAAAATTGAATTTTCCATCTGGTATAATTTTCCTTCTATCTGAAGGATTTCCTCTAGCAATCTTCACAGTGCCACTCAGCTTTTCTTTGTCTGAATGGGTTTTATCTTGGCTTTGTATTTGAACGATGTTTTCACTGCATACAGAATTCTAGATTGACAGCTTTTTTCATCAGGTGAAAAATAACTTTTATTGTCTTCTGACTTGCATAAATTCTGACAGGAAGTTTGTGATTATTTTTATCCTTGGCCCTTGTTACAGTATATATTTTTTTCTAGCTGATTTTTAGATTTTCGCTTTATCACTTGTTTTCAGCAATTTGATTATGATGTGCTATGATAGTATGAATTTTCATATATATATGAAAAATATTTCTGCCATTATTTCTTCAAATATTTTTGTATCTCTCCCACCACTTTCATATTCTACAATGCCATTACCAGTTGCTAAATTGCCCACAAGTCACCAAAGCTCTGTTTATTTATGAAGTATTTTTATTCTCTGTTTCACTTTGTATAGAATATATTGCTGTGTCTTGGAGCTTATTTATCTTTTTTTCTTTAGTGTCTAATCAGTGGTTAATTCTATTTGGTGAAATTTTCATTTCAGATACTGCTTTGTTAATCGGTTGAAGTTGTATTTGATTCTTTTTTTGTTTTTGTTTTTGTTTTTGTTTTTTTTAATTTGCACATGGGCAGGAGGCACCAGGGATCGAACTCCAGACCTCCAGCACGGCAGGTCGGAGCTCTGCCTGCTGAGCCACGGCAGCCGCCCTGATTCTTTTTTAATATCCTCCATTTATTTCCGCCTTATTTCCATGTTTTAATTTATATCTTTGAACATATACATCATTCGTAATGTCTTGTCTGATAATTCCATCATTTCCACCATTTTTTGATCTGTTTCTTTTGACTAACTTTTCTTCTGGTTATGGGTTAAAGTTTCCTACTTCTTTGTATGTTTACATTTTTTAAAAGCTTGAACTGAGGAATCGTGTATTTTTTTGTTGGTGAGTGCTGGGCTTTTTTGTATCCCTTATTAGCTCTGAATTATATTTATTTATTTGATTTTTGTTTTTGGCTCTTTTGGGGTTGGTCTGGAATAGCCTTTAATTAGGGCTTATTTAATCCTACATATAAGGCAGGATTCTTCTGGGCATTCCACTAAGCAACCTGTGAATCCATTCCAGCTGGAGGGAACTTGGCTCTGTGTGCACTCCAGGGTTTTTTTTTTACTGTCAGCTTACTACCTTACATACATTAAAGACAGGAATTTAACCAGACTCAAAAAGACTACATGGAAAATCTAGAAATGCTTTCTTCACAAAAATTCCTCTGTTCTGTAACCCTGCCCTATAAATTCAAGCTGCCTTAGCTTCCTGAGGTCTAACCTCTCTCTACTCAACTGAGCAAAATCGCCAAGCTCCATTTCACAATCCAGAGATTGTCTCCAGGCAGAAACCCTGGGAAATGGTAAGTCTGACCTGTACTGCCCAATGTTCATTATCTGTAAGGGATTTTCCCCTTATCTGTGCTGTTTTGTAATTTATTTTTTAATGGCAAGAGAGTAATTCCAGACCTTGTTATTCCCTCATCGTTGGAAGTAGAAAGGGGGTTTGACTGTTCATTACTGGCCTTTCTTTTTACCCTTTGAAGACCTGAATTGCCCCCACTCTCTGAGTGCTTATTGGGGATCTGTGTTTCTAGCTGCCGTGCCACACCAGCCTCCGTTCTGTTGGGTCAATCAGATTAAACCTCAGTGCCTGAGAAGGGCGCCGTTCACCCAGGGCTCCAGTCATCTCAAGAGGCGTGGGGCCCCAGCCTGATCAAGATGGCGGTGGGACACTTCAGGGCTCCATCTCCCAATAGACCCTTTGAACAACAAGAACACATGAGCAGGAAAGTCTTTCTTAAAGCTGCAGAAAACAGCTCAAGGACTGCAGTAACAGGCTGAGCATCTCATCAAGGAAATGCCCACTGGAAAGCAGCAGGACCTCATGGTGCCCTGGCTGGCCCCTCCCCGACCCTCACGGCTTGGCACGAGGACCTCTGGTGCCAATGCACATACTGGGAGCATGTGTGGCTGGCCCATTCTGTGTCTGTTGTGTGACCCAAGGGACCCACTGGCCCAGAACTTGCCCTGTGTGTAGAAGGCAGCTCACAGAGCTCTCCTGCAGAACACTGTGAGGAAGCAGGCAAGTGGCTCCCTGGGGCAAGGGATTGCTGGCTGCAGGATATACGGGGCAGTGCCTGGGCCTGGGAGGAAACTGCGTCCTAGGGAAGCGGGGACATTCCTCTCCATGTAAAGAGGGGAATCCCTAGGGTCAAACACGCATGGCCAAGACAAGATGCAAGTGCTGAAAGGACCAGACAGGCCCCTACACTCTGGCCTGAAGCTATACTCTAGACTCATTGTATGGAAAAACTCTGAAAGAGAGCACTTGTACAGGTTAATCTGCAAAGACTGGGAAAGGTATTTTTTTTCTCTCTCTCTATTTTTTTTTCTTCCTGACAGTCAAAGAAAACTGTCGTAATACTAGCTAAGCTTAAGGGACAGATGCCGCAGAACCTAAATTCCAGTGATAATCTACTAAAATATCAAATTGTCCAGGCTCCCACAAAAAATTACAAAACATACAAAGAAATAGGAAGCGATGGCAAGGAAAATATTGAAGCATCAGAAACTATCATGAAGTGGATCAGACCTGGGACATTCTAGACAAAGACTACTAAAAAATGGTCTTAAATATGCCCAAAGAGCTAATAGAAAACATGGACAAAGGACTAAAGGAAATCAAGAAACTGTTAGATGAACACAAGAGACTATCAATAAGGAGCTGAAAATTATAACAAAGAACCAAACTGAGCTCAAGATCACAGTAACAGAAATTAAAAATTCCCTGGAAGACTTCAACAGCAGATTGGAACTAGCAGAGGAATCAGAATTTGGAGAAAAGACAATTGGAATCTTCTGGTCTGAGGAGCAGCAAGAGAAAAGAATTAAGAAAAGTGGGCAGAGCCTCAGGCATGCATTATGGGACTCACAGAAGGAGGAGAAAGAGAGAAAAGGGCAAGAGAATATTCAAAGAAACAATGGCTGAATACTTCCTTAATCTAATGAAAGATAAGACTATACAGATCTAAGATGCTCAGTGAACTCCAAATAGGATAAACCCAAATAAGCCCACATTATACCAGGTTATAATCAAATGAATGAATGTCAAAGGTAAGAGAGAATTCTGAACACCATAAGAGAGAAGTAATATGTCACATACCAGGGAGGCTCAATAAAAGTAAGTGCCAATTTCTCATCGGAAACCATGTAGGCAAGAAGGCAGTGGGAAGACATGCTTAAAGTGATGAAAGCAAGAGAATTGACAAGCAATAATTGTATGTCTAGCAAAACTGTCTTTCAAAAATGAGGGAAAGATTAAGATTCCCAGATAAGCAAAAGCTGAGGGACTTTGGTATCACTAGAGTGGCCCACAAGAAATGACACATGGAGTTATGCAAGCCGAAAGGAAAGGACACTAGACAATTGAATGTAGCTACATGAAGAAATAAAGACTTCTGGTAAGGATAATGACGGGGTAAATATAAATAACAGTGCTATTGTAATTTTGATTTGTAGGAACGCTTTTTATTTCCTAAAGGATCTAAAAGACAAATGCATAAAATGTAATATTCAATCAATGGTTCTGGATTCATAATGTATGAACCTGTAATCTGTGACAAGGACTACATAAAAGTGGGGGGACGGAGGGGTACAAGAACATTGTTTGTGTATGCTATTGAAGTTAACCTGGTAGCCAAACAAATGAGATTGTTGTAGACTTAGAATGCTAAATTTAAGCGCCATGGTAACCACAAGGAAAATATCAGAGAATACAACAACTCACTGAAACAGAAATAGAGAACAGATTACCATGGGTTTGAGATAGGAGCATGGGGAGTTAATGAAAACTGGGTGTAGGGTTTCTGTTTGGGGTGAAGGGAAAGTTGCAGAAACGGATGGTGGTAAGAGATCTGCAACATCATAAATGTAATCAATCCCACCGGATGGCAGGCTTGGGTGGGGTTGGGATGGGAAGATTTATGCTGTATATGTCTTTCCACAATTGAAAAAAAGAAATGTAAGCTAAAGAAATAATGACAATTAAATGCAATACATGATACTGGATGGGGTCTGAGAACGGAGGAGGAAAGGCTCAGAAAGACATTATGAGGGCATAAGAAAGATTGAAATATAGAATGTAAGGCTCATTTAATGTTAAATTTCTCAAACTTGATAACTGCTCTCAAGGTGATTACATAAGTGTTCGTAGGAAATGTACATGGGTTCAAGGAGTAGGATTGTGCAACCTGCTCTCGAGCGTTCAAAAAATAATTACATAGAGAGATAGATAGATAGACCATTACTTACATACAGAGATACAAACATAAAGAGATGATAGAATGATCTGGTAAAAGTGACAAAGTGGTAAAACTGTTAAAATTGGTTGATCTGGGTATCTACAGGGTTAGGGCATTCTGTCTATAGGGTTTGTATTATTTTGGTATGTATGAATATTTTTTCAGAATAGGAGGTTTTTTAAAAAGTATGTGATTCAAGATGAGGTTTATTATGTTTTTCGTGGTCATCAGAAACTTGTCTGAGTTCATTGGTCTCTAGGCAACTGAACACTGGAAATCAGACAGTTTCCAGTGTGTGTGTGTGTGTGTGTGTGTGTGTGTGTGTGTGAACCCAATCAGAAACTGATCCCATCACCACCGTGGGCTCAGAGCCCCTCCTGGTTTTCACTGCCTATGAACTTGACTTTTGCATGGCGTTCAAGTTCTCCCATGCTTTTCCCTCCACTCTCTCCATGCTCCTTTCAGCCCTGTTTCACGAGATTTCTGCCCTATGAACTCCTGATCCTGCTCCCCAATTAAAATGATCATACTCCTCCCCAATAGCCTCAAATAATTTTCCAAATTTTCCCTTGTCAAGATTAGGCTTCACAAACATTTATTAAGTACCTACTATATGCCTTTAAGCATGCTAAACACCCTCATAGTTGATAGATCATGGAGTTTTTGCAAAAACTCTGAGAAGTAGCTTTCACTCTAGGCATTTAGCCAATGAAGATAAAAGACTCAGAAAACCAAGCGACTTGTCTTATTTAAATGGCTTTGATACTTATCATTTTTCTCTCTGATTTATGGTTTCTTGAATGCATGACTGTAGGGAGAAAATCCTTAGTCTGTGTGACCTTGGGGATGTTTCTTAAGTTCACTGAACTTCAATTTCTTCTTCTACAAAACACAGCAAATTTGGGTGGGCCATGGCGGGCCAAAGTTCGTGCCTGCCATGCTAGAGACCAGGGTTCGATTTCCGGTGCCTGCCCATGCAAAAACACAAAACACAGCTAATTTTACCCACGTCAGTGTGTTGCAGAGACAACAAAATAAGTCATTGCTATGTAAGAATGCCAGCAAGCCTCCAGGTATATAGTAGGTGCACACTGAAATCCAGGTCCAGTGTCCCCTGCCCCCTCCACTTCCTACGTTGCAAGCTCCTTCCTCAAGGACAGAGATTTTGGGATGATGCCTCAATCATCTGTTCTTACAAACCCTTGCACTGGCCTGAAATCTATTAAAAGCATAAAAAAGCCCGGTGGCATGAATTTCTCAGACATATCCACTTAGAGAGTGAGAAGGCAATGCCAGGGGTGCTGACTGAAGGTCAGGGCTCCTTCCCCAGGACACAGAGGTTTGCAGAGCAGCAGCTGTCCTGGAAATGAGCTTTCCCTGGGCCAGGCCTTTTTCTCTGTGCCTCAAAAACCTTTTCTTATTTAAACGACCTTAGCAATCCCAGGCAGTAGACTGTCAAATTTCACTTTAGAGATAAGCAAAGAGAGGGTGGG
>PVIY010014110.1:0-57334 GCA_004026745.1 Myrmecophaga tridactyla | reverse complement strand
ATTTAGTTTGAAATGCTAGGGATAAATGAAAGCAAGGGGTAAGGGGTATGGTATGTATAATCTTTTTTTCTCTAATATTGTTTTATTTCTTTTTCTGATGTCTTTTTATTTCTTTCTCTAAATCGATGCAAATGTTCTAAAAAATGATGAATATGCAACTATATGATAATATTAAGAATTACTGATTGTATATGTAGAACGGAATGATATATTAATGTTCTTTTGTTAAGTTTTTTAATTAATAAAAAGTTTAAAAAAAAATTCCAATAGACTATTTTGCAGAAATGGAGAAGCTAATTATCAATTTTATTTGGAAGGGTAAGAGGTCTTGAATAGCCAAAAACATCTTGAAAAAGAAGAATGATATGGGATGTATCATACTTCCTGACTTTAAAGCATATTATAAAGCCACAGTGGTCAAAACAGCATGGCACTGGAATAAAGGTAGACAGATTGATCAGTGGAATCAAACTGAGAATTCTGAAACAGACCCTCTGATGTATGGCCAGTTGATTTTCGGCAAGGCTCCCCAGTCCAGTCAACTTGGACAGAGCATTCTCTTCAATAAAGTGTTGGAAGAACTGTATATCCATAACCAAAAGAATGAAAGAGGGCCCCTATTTCACACCCTATACAAAAATTAACTCAAAATGGATTGAAGACCTAACTATAAGAACCAATACCATGAAACTCCTAGATGAAAATATAGGGAAATAGCTTCACGATCTTGTGACAGGCAGTAGTTTCTTAGACTTTACACCCAAGGCACAGCTATGAAAGAAAAAAAAAAAAAGATAAACGGGAACTCCTCAATATCAATACTTTAGTGCTTCAAAGGACTTTGTCAAAAGGGTGAAAAAGCAACCAACTCAATGGGAGAAAATATTTGGAAACCAGATATCTGACAAGAGTTTGATATCTAGCATATATAAAGAAATCCTATCACTCAACAATAAAAAAACAAACAACCCAATTAAAAAATGAGCAAAGAACATGAATAGACATTTCTCCAATGAGCAAATACAGATAGCTAAGAGGCACATGAAAAGATTTATTAGCTATTAGGAAAATGCAAATCAAAACCACAATGAGACTATCATCTCATACCTACCAGAATGGCCACTATGAAACAAACAGGAAACTACAAGTGTTGGAGAGGATGTGGAGAAATTGGAACACTTATTCACTGCTGGTGGGAACGTAAAATGGTACAACCGCTGCAGAGGATGGTTTGGTGTTCCTCAGGAAGCTAAGTATAGAGTTGCTTTATAACCCGGCAATCCCGCTACTTAGAATACACCCAAAAGAAAAGCAGGGATGTGAACAGACACTTGTCCATTGATGTTCATAGTGGCATTATTCACATCTGCCATCAACAGATGAATGGATGAACAAAATGTGGTACATACATACGACTGAATATTATTCATCAGTAAGAAGGAACGAAGTCCTGAAGCATGCTACAGTATGGATGAACCTTGAGGACATTACATTATGTGAAATACAGCAGACGTAAAAGGACAAATATTGTAGGATCTCACTAGTAGGAACTAATTATAACATGTAAACGCATTAGACACAAAATATAGAATACAGGAGGTATATAGTAGGAGGTGAAAGAATGGGGGGGGCAATTGCTTAACACATGCAGAATATTTAACTAGGGTGAACTTAAACTTTTGGAAATGGACAGAGGTGATGGTAGCACGTAATTGTGAGAACAATTACCAGTGCCGATTGGTGTGTGAGTGTTATGGAAAGGGGAAGTTTAGAGCCATGTATGTCACCAGAAGGAAAGTTGGCGCTTAAAGCATGGGAATGTATAACACAGTGAATCTTGTGGTGGACAGTGTCCATGATTAACTGTACAGATTAAAAAGTTCTTTCATGAACTAGAGCAGATGTACGACACTATGTAAGGAGTTAAGAGTAGAGGGGTATAAGGGGAAAAATGTTACCTTTGCAAATCATGGACTATCGTTAACAGTGATTTAATACTCTTTCATCAACAGGAACAAACACACCACACCAACACTATGGGTCAACAATATGGGGGGGATAAGGAGCATGCGAGGATTACGGTTCTCTTTTTCTTTTTATTTGTTTTCTGGAGTAATGAAAATGTTCTAAATTTGATCATAGGGCTGTAAGCACAAGCATGTGAACCAGTGACTGTCCACTTTGGATGGTCTCTATCCTGTGTGAATACATCTCAATAAAATCGCTTTTTAAAAAAAACAATAAGGATAAAAGACTTTGAATCATCATTTTTCCAAAGAAGATATACAAATGGCAAAAAAGCACATGGAAAGATGCTCAACATCATTAGCCACTAGGGAAATGCAAATCAAAACCATAAGGTATCATTTCATACCCACTAGAATGACTACTACTTCAAAAAAAAAAGTGTTGGAGAGGCTGGGGAGAAACAGGAACACTTGTTCATTGTTGGTGGGAATGTAAAATGGTGCAGAGGCTGGAGAAAATAGTTTGGCAGCTCCTCCAAAAGGTAAGTATAGAATTACCACATGACCAGCCAAGCCCAGTTGCTAGATATATGCCCCAAAGAACTGAAAACAGAAACTCAAACAGGTATCTGCACATCGATGTTCCCAGCAGCATTATTCACAATTGCCAAAAGATGGAGACAACCCACGTGTCCATCAACCAACCGATGAAGGGATAAACAAAAAGTGGCATATACATGATGGAATACTATTCTGCTGTAAAAAAGGAATGAAGTCCTGATTTATGCGACAATATGGACGAACCTTGAAGACATCATGTTGAGTGAAATAAGCCAGACACAAAAGGACAAATATTGTATGATCCCACTGATATGAAATAACTAACACAAGGAAATTCATAGACTCTGCAACTAGAATACAAGTTACCAGGGGCTCCATGGAGGGAGGGAATGGGGAATTTATGCTTAAGGGGTGCATAATTTCTGTTTGGGGTAGTGGAAGAGTTTTGGTAATGGATGGTGGTGACGTTAGCACCACATTGTAATGTAATTAATACCACTGAATAAGATAATTGAATGTGGCTAAAAGAGGAAATTTTAGATTATATATATATTTCCAGAATAAAAATTTTTAAAAAATCACAGAGCTGTACAACACAAATAGGGAACTCTAACTTGAAGTGTGAGCTATACTTAACAACGTACATATAATAATATGGTTTCATCAATTTTAACAAAGGTACTACACTAATGCAAAATGTTAATCATAGGGGAAACTGCATGTTTGAGGGGGGATATACAGAAACTGTATTTTCTGCATGATTTTTCCTTAAACCTACAAGCTGTTTAATAAAAATAAAATTAAAAAAAACCCTCCTCTATAAGGGGGTCAATTGGTAGGGATCCATCGTTTTCGAAGCCATTTATTCATGAGCATTACTTTAAACCACCATTTAAAGACAATTCAGACATGTTACATGCTCAGATTCCACTCCCGTGGTTATACATTGCACTGAGAAAGGAGACACTATCTTTGTTTTCTGACTTCTTTACAACAGATAGAATTCTCAGCGAAGCCTGAGGTCTCCAGCGGGTGGGCAGGCCACTATTGTATAAATAAGGAAACTAGGGCCCCCTGGTGTCCGCTTTCCGTAATGACTCCCTGAGGCTGCAGCATAAGAAAAGCGGCAAGTCCAGGCACTTGTAATTTTGCTTTTCATGTAAAAAATTCTCACAGCCAAATCAAAATCACTTTGGTGAAGATCGATTTCCTTGCAGGAAAATTAGAGAGCAAAACTGATGCCCCGGAACACTTAATCTATAAAAGCTTTTCAAAGAGCGCTCACTAAAGATTATTGAGAGAAATAAGAAATTGTGGACATGTATTTATATCATTTATACAGCGCTCCAGAATGTCAAGATAAGGACAAGCACACTAACGACCCTAACTCACTACTCTTGAACTCAATCCCAAATTTAAATAATACCTTCTCCATACTCTTGGTTCCTGTTCTAAGTCACAATCTTGCCCCAGACATATATCCAATGAACACCTGGATGCCACGAGGTATCTCCAGCTTAAAATGCCCTCAGCAGAACTCTGCTCCTACTTCCCAGCCAGATCCTCGGCAAGTCCCATTGGCTCTATTTTCTACATATATTCAATATGTCTCCACTTCTGCCCCCTCTACCACTTGCCCTGATCCAAGCCAATATCAATTTAGCTGGATTTTTGCAATAATCTTCTGGCTGGTTTGCCTGCCCCACTCTTGAGACACCCCCACTCCTTCCCCCCCCACCTTAATTTTCTATCCAGCCACCGCAGTGATACTATTAAAGCCCAAGTGAGAACACGGTCACATTTAAAATGGAAAATCTCTAAAAGCAGGCCCTGCATGAACGGGTCACTGCCGGTCCCTCTCCTCTCACCTACTACTTTCCCTCCTAGCTCCCACTACTCTGGCCTTCTTACTGTTCCTTGAAGACGTCGAGCCTCAAGCCTTAGCATCTGTGGTTCCCTTTTCCTGATACACGCTTCCCTTAGATGTGTACACATGGAGTAACCCTTCAATCTGGTCACCTCCAAACTGTTGTCTCCCCAAGGAGGCATTCCTGACCATCCCATTGCAAACATGACCTGTTTCTCTCCCTTTACCCTGACGTTATGCTATAAAAGTATTTGTTTACTTGGTTATTATCCGTCCCTTCCACAGTTCATTAGGGTAGTAGGGTTTTGTTCACTGCTAGATGCCCAAGGTTGGAGCAGGGCCTACCACATAGCAGGTGATGAGCCATAACTATTGCTGATATAATACATATTTTAATTATACAAAAGAAAAGTTGGTGCCTATTTAAGACTATAGCTCCAGAGAGCCTGGTGCCAGCAGGAAGCAGTTAGATGGCCACAGGGTACTGAAAGCTCTGTGCTCTAAACCTCCTTGTGCCAGCATCTGAGATGGGTCTCAGGGCATCCAGGATGGGTTTCTACGTGCAGAGGGGCAGCTGTAAGGAAGAAAGCACCCATAACTGAGCCGAGATTAAACACTGGGGAGAAATACAGGGATAGGGATGCAAATGGAGGGCTGTCTGTTTTAAGCTATTACCTGAGCAGGTTTTTCTAAAACATGCCATAGATCTTGCCTTAATGATGCTTTTTCCTAATGTCTCCACTGGTAGCAAATGCTTTTCTGGATCCTGAACTTCTCTTTCAGGGGAGCTAAGGCAGAAAACAAAGACTGAGATTTCTCTTCCAGTAATTCAAGTTGCCCCACATGAACAGGAAAGAAGTTGAAAAATATGTTTCATCTTATAAACCCTCCTAAAAACAATCTGAAAAAAGGTCAGCTAGGTTTCTGGTTTGAGTGTTTTACTTCTTATAGGTGAAAATAATGCAGAACTCAAAACTGGGGGGACTTGGGATCTGGTCCCACTTTTGCCATTAATTTAATTACATACACTTTTGTGCTTCAACCTCATTTCCTCATCTGTGAAATGGAGTAAACAATGGCCACATTATTAACAGTTTACAACTCAGCTTTCAAAATAGAAAGCGCATTTAAAGGACATGCCAGTCTCCTGGCAATGGGAGGAGGCGGTCAAAACTACCTGCCAAGGAGGCGCAAGAACCAAAGCTCAGTCAGTGGGAATCCGGGAGCTCTCAAGGTCTGCACGCCCTTTCAGCGTAAATGTCAACACGGACTGCGCAGCCAGGAAGCCTGCCTGAGTTTTTCTTTCAATAAACTTTTTGCTGCTATGAACTCCACGTGCCAGGTCCATCTTCCCTTGTAGAGTAGAGATTGGCACCCAACCAATACCGAGCTGCGAGCCACGTGGCACCACTGAGCACGAGAAATGCGCCCAGTGTGAACTGAAATAAGCTGTAAATGTAAAATGCACGCCAGATTTGGAACACTTAGTAAGGAAAAAAAGAACATAAAATATATCCGTTTTTTTTCCTACTGGTTACATGTTGAAATGATAATAGTTTGGATGTATTAGGTTAAATGCAATATTTACTAATGCTAATTTTGCCTGCTTCTTTTTTGCATTTTCTAATGTGGCTACTAGAAAAATTAAAACCACCCAGGTAGCTCCTATTATATTTCTACTGGACAGGGCTGCTCTAGATTCCAGAACGCTGAACGTGACTAGGAGTCACATTCTAAAATAAAACCGATCTCAGACGCGCTACGGAGACCCGGCGTCACTCACAGCTCCGCGGACAGCCCGCTTCCTTTCCGGATGCCTCGCCCAAGCCTGCGGAGGGCCTTCGGCGGTCCCGCGACCCGCACCCCGGCGCTCGGATGGGCCGCACTGCGCGTCTCTGGCGAGCGGGCCCAGCGTGGCCGGAAGCAGGCGTGGCGCGGGCGGCCCCGACCCCCGCCCGAACGCGCACCCAGGCCCGCGCCGCCGCTTCCTGCTCGCGCAGGGTCCGAGCGCCCGGCCGGCCACCGCGGCTTCGCGACCGCCTGCTGGGACCTGAGCGCTCCCGCCCCGAAGGCGGACCACTTGCCCTCTACCCATATAGCATTTGAAATTTAAAGGTATTCCTATCTGGGGAATTTTTACGCGTCAAAGAGTAAGCCAGACAAGAACCCAGGGGATAATCCTCGCTAAATTCTTCAGTTTAACCCTCACCGTTGGAAGCCTTGGTGGACTGAATGTTACATAATCTTTCCTTTGACTACAGAGAACCTTCTAATTCCATGGGTGCCAAGAAACAGGACCTATGACATGGTTAGGCAGAATTTACATTTATTTCTAAAATAGCATTCAGGCCGTGGAAAAATTATTCTTTGTTAAATACTTTTTTAAAACTTTTTATTGAATAATATAACATACATACAAAGCAAAGAAATAAAAAAGCAATGATTTTCAAAGCACTCTTCAGCCAGTAATTACAGGACAGATCCCAGAGTTATTAATACTTTTGCAAGGCAAAAGTTCCTTGAATTTTTGTTATCGTGTGAAAATTATTTTTACAAACTAAAAAGACTTTAGTCCATAAAATGTAATTGCAGTAGACAAACCATATTTTTATCCCTCTCCATAAAATTTTACAGAAATGACAACTGCTGAATCAATGCCTGTTGCCTAAAGCTCATGTCACCTTGAATCCAACTTTTAACAAGAATGAGTGATTTGTCTCTCTAATAGATTCCCCTTCTGGTCTCACAGTAGGCATAAATGGACTTTACACTTTGCCCAAGTGTAGCTCCCTATTTGCACACCTAGCCAAATCTGAGTTTTTAGGTTTGTGACTAATGCTAACCTACAGGACTGAAACTCTGCTTGTCTTGTAGGAAAATGAAAGAAAATTGAATAAAATTAGCAATAGCTAGAAATACATTACTCAAGGGGGAACTGAAACCTGTAATAAAATCCGTAAAATTCCATACTGTCAGTTCTCTTATCAGTATTAGAATTACCAAGTAGTCTCTCTGCAATTAATTTTAATGGCAAACCACCATTTTCTAAAATGATTTAAAGAGTCGTAATCAAGAAATTGAATCTAAGAGAAACCACTGATTCAGTATAAAACTGTGCTTTAAAATGATTCTACAGAAAGAATAGCAATCAAAGAATTTAGGTTCTAAAGCACCAAAAGAAAACAAAACCCTTTCTGTAGGTCATAACCTCATGGCAAAATGGGAAAGTGGGAAATGCAGTCTGGTCTCAAGCATTCAGTATAGTTATGAACTCTAATTTCTAGCGTGCTATGCCAGGATATGATGATCTAGCAGAGGCAGTTTGCCAAGGTTTTTCAACCTGCTTCCCAGCAGGGCAATCAGGCTGATAGTCATTGTATGCAAGGTCATCGTAGGAATTCTTGGCACTTTACAATCTCTTCCCACTCAAGTAAACCCTTCACAATGCAAAGAGAAAAGACATTATTGTAGGGATAAATCCATAACATGCTCTAAATCTATAGGAAAACAAAAAGCCCCAAACATAAGTACCATTATAAACAAATTATTTACAAGAACCCCTCACTTATGACTGTCATCTCCGAAGGCTGCTTTGGTATAAGTACGACTGTTATTTTCAAGGTCACAATTTAAGCTGCTAAAATAACTGAAATTAACTGCTGCTTCTTGCAGGGATAGGCTGACAACAAGCAAACGAAAAAAAGGAGGTAAGGCACCCCTGCAAGTGGGCAGGTTCACAGAGGAGAAAGGATGTGAATGGAAGAGGTCAGGATCCATGACCGTCCAGCGATGTGACAGCCGGACCTAACACAGGGCGGGCATCTCATCTAAAAACTGAATCAAAGATCACTTCCTGGAAATTACTTTAGTTAGAAATTTTTCCCTGGGACATATAAAGCTATTTTAAAAGTATTTCTTTACTTACTAGTTACCGCTAGTCCTAGTTGTCTTTTTTTAACGTGTCAGATAGTTTTTACGTTTTTTATTGTGATATATATAAATATATGAGCAATAAATTTCCAAGTACATTTTAACAAGTAGTTATAGAACTGATTTTAAAGTTTGGTATGGGTTATAGCTCCACGATTTTTTTTTTTTCTTCTAGCTGCTCCAAGACACTGGAGACCAACAGAATATCAATAGAATGATTCAGCAGTCATACTCATTCATTAAATCCTATCTTCTCTGTCATACTCCTCCTTTTTAAATAACATTTATCCAATAAAGCAATAAATTTCATCGTACAGAGCAACAGTTAGTTGTAGAACAGATTTCAGAATTTGGGATGGGTTACAACTCCACAATTTTAGGTTTTTATTTCTAGCTGCTTTAAGGTACGGGAGGCTAAAAGAAGCATCAGTATGATTCAGCACTCATACTCATTTGTTAAACCCTCCCTTCTCTGTATAACTCCACCATCACCTTTGATCTTTCTCCCACTTTAGGGGTATTTGGGCTATGCCCATTCTAACTTTTTCAAGTTGGAATAGGGGATGGAACTAGTTGATGTTCTGGAGAGGCTGGCCTCTCTAGGTTCAGGGTTTTCTGGTCCAGGCACCCATCTGGAAGTTGTAGGTTTCGGAGAGTTGCCCTTGTGCATGGAACCTTTGCAGAATCTTATATAATGCCCTAGGTAGTCTTAAGGATTGGGAGCGATGGTTTTGGTTGGGGTTTGGCAAGCTACGATAGGTAGTGATGTCGAACTGAAGCTTGTGTAAGAAAGCCCTCCAGTGTGGCCTCTCGACTCTCTTTGAACTCTCTCAGCCACTGATACCTTATTTGTTACACTTCTTCACCCCCCCCACCCTTTTGGTCCGAATGACATTATTGATCCCACAGTGCAGGGGCCAGGCTTATTCCTTGGGGTCATCTCCCATGCCACTAGGGAGACTTTCATCCCTAGATGTCACATCCCACATAGGGAAGAGGTCAATGGTTTCACTTGCAGAGTTGGGCTTGAGAGAGAAAAGAGCCACATTTGAGTAACAAAAGAGGTCCTCTGGAGGTGACTCTTAACCATACCCATAGGTAGGCTAAGCCTCCCCGCTACATATATAAGCTTCACAAGAGCAATTTGAAACATAAACATATTTAAAGAATAGAAATGACGTGCTGGCCATCATTGACCAGGCTACCAAGATAAAAAAAAACAGAGTTTGTATAGGGTTTATTATTCAAAATGAGCTTCATTTCAAAGTTCAGGTGCTTTAAAGAAGGTTCTATTCTGTTACTTTGACATAGTATACAAAATCAGTAAACAGTTTATTCCAATGAAGTATTCCACCCAAATGAAAGCATAAGTGCAAATGTTTTATTTTAATTACTCCTATTTGAAGGTCCTTATTTTTGGAGAACAGCTAGGCATTTTATTATCCACTCTCTCCATTCCTTAAAGGCTTCCACGGGTTTTGGCAAAACATTATCTTCATGACTGTGTTTTGCAGTTTCACCAGGTACGTCAACAGATTCATCATCAATCCACCTCACCAGTGCCTTGAAAAACAGAAATATTTTAACAAATCACAGCAGAACAGTATTAGGCAAGAGAAAAACATTGGCTTCTAAACTGATTGTTTAAATCAGTAAATTCTACTACCCCATGAAGATGTTACATTTAATAAAGATGGTATTATGAATAGGAAACAACCCTTATGATATACTGAGTGAAAAAGCACACACAAACTATGATTACAAATTATAGTAAAAATATATATATATGCGGAGGAGAAAAGTTTAGAAAGAAATACCCTAATTCTTACACTGTGTTTGTTTTGTTTTTAGGATGGTGGAAAATGATTTTCTTTTCTCAACCAGCTAAATGTTCCACAACAAAGGTGTACTGCACCTGTGATGTGACGTATGTAAATACATTCTCCAGGGTACCCCTAGGTATGGGCAGCACACACGTGTGTAGCCATCGGAATGAGCAGTCATGCATGTGTGGAGGCTTCTACTGGCATATCTGTGGGCAAGCACACACACACACACACACACACACACAGACTTGAGGTACTTTCCCTCTTTCTTTTTCAAGAAAATCATCCTTTCCTCCTCATGGACATCATACCTTCTTTTCCATATTTGGAAAGATACATCACCCCAAACATTTAAATAGTTTAAGCAGAAAATAAGTTGGCCAGACATACCAGTAATCTATTCCACAAAGTAAAGCTCTCTGGCCCTAAAAGGATGGGAAACAGCGAAATCTCTTCCACTATTTCTCACCGTACTATTTAGGTTTGTGATTATGTGTAAAGCTCTCAAAGGCAAGTTAAAGTAAAGACAGTTGTTTGGATGTTTTCTTTTTCTCTTTAAACCACAGTTTCCTGCTCATCTTTGCACTAATTTCCTCTGATAAATTACAGCTCTAGAAACAAGCCTAATAGAAATTAGCAGTTTGCTACTTAAACAACCACTTCCCCCCCCTCGGCCCCCCTCCACATTTACTTTGTATCTTTCTACAATGCTGAAGCCAATAGCAGACTGCAGCTTGCGTAAGCAGACGGGGCAAAGGTTGAGAGGGCGGCGATCAGCTTCTTCCAAGTGGTTGGAGCCTTGCATGAGGCATGAGAGCCACTGGCAGTGCCGCAGTCCAAATATGTGTCCCAGCTCATGGGTTAAAGTCTGCAAGACATTCACGGTGAGGCTTCACATCGCCACCATCACAAGAGTAGCTGCAAAATTATACAACCCCTCTTTTTCTTGCCCTTCCAAGTAACAAGTTTACAGGAGCAACTCCACTCACCATCATCACCAAAACGTCAATCTACCCAGAGGTGTATCTTCAGACTTAAACCTTCCTATTTCCCTAAATGCCTACTGCCTTCCTTACTAAATTCCTTCACTTGGACCATGGTTTCTCAGGACCACTAACATATTTTGAGGTATAATTCTTCTGGGGGAAGGGGGGCGTTCCTGTGCATTGTAGGATGTTTAGCAGCACCTCCGCCTAGATGCCAAGAGAACCTGTGTCCTAATTGTAACAACCAACTGTATTTCCAGATATCACCAACTGTCCCCTAGTGGACAAGAGTGCCACAGTTGAGAACTACTGCTCTAGACTAGGACGGTACTTGTTATATTTCACATTCTGGGGCCTTCTCCCAGAGATGCTGATTCAGTAGGTTTGGGGCAGGGGGCTCTACCTCCATTTTAAAAAGTATACCTGGTGAGGGAGTCCATGGAACATGCTTTTAAAACACCATTCTGAGAGGTAGGTCTCACACCCCAACAAACAGTATCAGTGAAGGCAGAGTTTCTCTGGATAAAGGGAAGAAAGGTCCAGGTCTCTGGCTACAGAGAAAGGAAATATGAAGAGACAGGCTTTCCAATGAGCAGGGGCAGGGGAAACATCGGAACTGTCAGTAGAGCTGCAGTCTGAGATTTCACCTTGAAGCACACCAGAACCGAAAGAAGCCCATTCTCCTTGAGAAAGCCAGAGAGCAGAGGTCTTCTAAAGACTGCAGAAAAGCAGCTTTTCCTGATGATCATGGCAGAGCCATGAAGACATCACACACAAAAAATTCTCTATCCTCCTCATTAACAAATTTCTGCCCTAGAATGAACTTATCTTGCTTACCTCACATAAAGAATACAGAAATTAAAGGGAGTGGTTATCACCCTGAAGTACTGGCTCTCACACCCTCAGAGCAGCAGCCCAGCTGCTTTGAAACCTGGGTTACAAGGGGTATTTGAGTTTTCCAGGAGAGTAGGGAAAGCAAGTTATCGGTCATGTCGGGAGAAAGAACCTGTGGACCCAACTTTTTCTGTATCACATTGACCAACTTCAGTGAGCCCTTCAATGGCACCTAACCTCAACTCCTTACCCCTGGTGTTCATGCCAAACAGTATGTTATACTTTGTACCTCTGCTCTAGCTGTCTCTTCCAGGAGGAGCATCCCACTGTACCTTGTATGTTCTTATATGTATCCCATTACAGTTTTACCACTCTACTGCACTTAAATATTAATTTCTCTCTCCCCTAGTAGACCACATACTTCAAGGGTAAGGGCTGCCTCTTACTCGTTTTTGTACCCTAGCACTTAGCTAAAGGACCACCATCACCAAAAAAAAAGAGGGGCCTGCTCAATAAAAGCATTTATAATGAGCCCCAGAGAATCTAAAATTTAGTTGTTCTTTACTTATGTAACTGCTATGTCCTTCAAGCAAGCACCTCAAGGATGGAAACACTTCTTTTATTTCATGTGTTTTCCCCAAAAGAATCTGGTACAGTTTGATTTAGAATAGTGGATAGCAAATTATAGCTTGCAGGCCAAATCTGGTCCACCACCTATTTTTATATGGTCCATGAGCTAAGAATGGTTTTTACACTTTTAATTTGTTAAAAAAAAAAAATTAAAAAAGAATATTTTAGGAGTTGAAAAATGAGATGAAATCCAAATGTAAATGTCCATAAATAAATTTTAATTAAAACAAATAGCACTTGTTTGCATACTGTTTACAGCTACTTTTGTACTACAACGGCAGAGGTGAGTAGTTCCAACAGACACCTATGGCCTGCAAAGCCTAAAATATTTACTAACTGGCCCTTTACAGGAAAGGTTTACCAACCCCTGATTTAGAAGATATGACTGAAGGAAACTATCCAAACAAAAAACTGTGTCAAAAGCAGGGGAGGTAAAAAAAATTCCACACTGATTATTTAACAATGAGATAACATAGCCAAGGAGGAAAAATCTTGATAAGCTTCTATCACTCTAATTAACTGAAAGAATATCTATATAAAGGAAAATCACCAGTGTTCCAGAATTCTACATTCTCCCAGACGTATCTGAGTTTGAAAACTGTGTAGTGAGTTTTTAATTGTCATAGAAGAGAACTCAACTAGCAATATTCTAAATTATATTAAGAATTAAAATAAAACATGTAGTAATTATCACACAACTAAAAAGAGAACGACTTCACCTTTACATAATCAATGACACAAGCCCCTACATACATGCAGTCATTACCAGGGAGACTTGTGGGCATCTTGGTACCAAGAACCATCTGCTACTAATACCCATCATACAGACTGAAAGAGCAAGTTACCTAATCACAGCAGAATTCTGGAGTCAAACTATGGTGAGGATATGGGTACAACAGAGGCTATTTGCAATTAACAAGTAAAAAACCAGCATGGATATTGTAAACTTCAACATTAAGGTATCCATTTAAATTTTATTTGTATTGACCAGTTCAGTCAAGCAATATCCACCAAAAGTATGCATATGACACATTTATAATATTAACTTAAGGATGGTTTATATACAATTTTGGTAATTAAAATCTCTTTAAAAAATACTTCCAAAGCTTTTTAAAACAACTCACCTTGCAGGATCGAAGCAGCAAAATACTAGTGATTTCAGGAACATAATAGTTATCAAAGACTGAATAGTCACTTGAAGATGTTTTCTGGAGCTTCTTCACTTTGCCTTTATAGTGGGCACTATAAAAATCACTGTCGTACCTAGCAAAGCTGAATATCCCTACACCTACAGAAACAGGAAAAGCAACAGCAGAACGTGAATAAGATTCCAGAAGGAAAGACAAAAAAAAAAACCCTGGTAAGACAGCATTCAGTGAGGACCCATCTGCACCACACAGCCTAGCACACTCAAGGTCTGCCAAGATGAAGGACTGTTGTCCCAGATTGCCCTGTCAAAATCTCCTTCTGCTATACAATTTGCCCAACCCTGAAAGAATGGAGTTTCTCACTCTTGAGAAAGTAAAAGTTTCAGAGTATTTCCTCACACACACACACACACACAAAGTCATTTTCTCAAAGAGTCCAAATCAAGTACTCCCAAAGGAGCAGTGGAAAGCAATCACATGAACCACACACAGTCACGTTATAAGATAAGAACTAAGAGGGCCAGATTAAGAGGAGCTATAAAACTATGGGCAGTTTTATAAAGTAAACTGGTGGCACAAGTAAAACTTGTGGAAGAGACCCCACAAACCAGAGAAATCATGAGACCCAAAAGAGGGATAAGAAGAATAGCTAACCCCGTTAAAATGCATTGGCTCCTGAAAACTTTTCATTTCTAGGCTTACTTTATGGGTATCATCATAATAATCCCTCCTTTTTTCTTTGAATAACAGTAATTAAAATAGCTGTTACCAAATACCAGAGATGGTACCCAGTGCCTTACACTCATTATCTTAATCATCATAGTAACCCTATGAGATTGCTACTACATCATCCTGAGGATGAGGAAACCAAGGCTGAGAAACTTACCTGGGGTCAGATAGGGTGAAAATGGTCAAGTCTAGGAAATATTACTTAGCCACTATATCACAGCAAACAGAAAGCCTTACAACTTAATCCAGGAGAATGAAAAGTAAGAGAGAAAACGACTCTTTTTTACATGTAACACAATTCATATATATTTAGATATATGATATTGGCTTCAGATACTCAAAAATAGAAATATATCATAATCATTTATAAATGTAGACTACACTACCTCTCTAAGACCTATATGAAAGTTCCCTCAAAATCCCGTTCTATTATTTTTATAATGAGAAGGGGTTCATTCTTCACATATATGATCTCCCTATATAGGAAGTCTATTAATTTTCTACGAATGCCACATGCAACATTTACTTGCTGAGTTAATATATCAACTCCATCAACAGGTAAAGCTCTACAACTTCAACAGCTATGATTCTCTAACTCTAGTGAACAAGAATACCTACCTACTTAAGTAGGTATTCTTTATTTAAGTAGCAAGATACCTACTTAAAATGCATCTTTTGGACCTTATCCTCAGAGTTTCTGATTTAGTCTGAAAAAGGCCCTGGATTTTAAGCAAATTCCCTAAGAAAGTGATGAAAAACAGGTATCTAGGCACCATCCCCAGAGTTTTTGATTAAGTAGTTCTAAACTAGGCCCAGTGATCTCAATTTTTAGCAAAATTCTCAAGGTAATTCTAATACCTGTACTCTTCACACACTAACTTGAGAAACTGCAAGGGAGCCGTGTTTTTCACACAGCAGGCGGCAACAAAGTAGTGGGTGCTAAAATCAATTTAGAACTTTTTAAATGAAATCAAACAGAAAATACCAGAGTTCTTTGCACATAGTACATGTTAAATATTGTTTTGTTAATCTTTTGCTTCAGGTAAACATATCCTTTATATCTAGAGAATATATATTTATAAATATGAGGAAATTTTTTTCTATCTCTTTTTGTTTTTATATATATCTAAATATTCTGAAACATACACACACGCACATGCTATTTCATTTTAAACTGCTGGTTGTGATCCACCTGATTCCCCAACCCACTAACGTGTCAGTCTGAACATCACTGCTCTAGGAAACACTAGCTGCATTTCTTCTGTACCCACCACAGCGGTGGGCATGTAGAAGGCAATTCTATTATTATATAAAAACCGAATTTAATAAATTCTCTTGTGCATATAAGAGGCAGCTAGAACACCTAATTAAAAGTTGTGCTATAAACTAAATCTTCAAATACTCTCAAAACTTGCTGGATAATACTGAATTAAACTAACTTCTAACTTCCCTTGGCTAAACAGTACTTTTAAAACTAGGATTCCCGTGTGAATACAAATGAAGGAACAAACACACCATCATATTTCATTGTCTATCCATACAAATACTGCTTAACCAAGGAGCAGTAGCAGCAGAACATAATATGGCACAAACAAAACACACAAACAGCACCTCCTTCCTTCCAGTAACAGTCAATTTCAGTAAACAATTCTCTAGCTCAGGGCTGAGATGCTCTGGAAAGACTACTATTGCCCAGCTCACATGAATTACTTTTGTTCTCTAATTTCACAAAGGTCTTTACTCTTACCACTCAACCCACCTCCTTTTTAGCACAGCACAACTGTATCACGTGGGTGGTATCTGGCCATCAGAATAAACGCCCTTGAAAATGACTTCCTGTGTTACAGTTACAGTTCTAGCAATCATCTTTGCATACACAAAGAATACAATTTCATATACCACTCATTCTACAGTACAGGGGATTGCTTTATAATTCAACTTAGTTAAACTGTCAATTTTGTCTCTCTTTCAGTTGGTATTTGAAAGTGATTTAAGGAATTTTCTGAATGGAACTTTTTTTTTTAATTTTTTTTTAAATTTGCATATGGGCAGGAGGCACCAGGAATTGAACTCCAGACTTCCAGTATAGCAGGTGAGAGCTCTGCCTGCTGAGCCACGGCGGCCTGCCCTGAATGGAATTTTTTACACATGAACTCTTAGAAGCTTGTCCAATCCAATTTCATTCAAAGAGAAAGCCCCTTGCCTCACTATTAGACAAGTTCAACTGATATTTGAAATTGAGAGAATGACAGCACTCTGGAAGTTAAGATAAACCTATTCATGTACCACAAGTGACCTCTTCTGGCCAAACAAGTATGGGCACACATATTTCACTACAATAATACCTTAGGCAAGGACATTTTCTTCTTCTAATCATCCTACAAAGAGAAGATTATTTTCTTTAGTAAATAAATATTTCTGCCAATCTTTGTAAACTTGGGGGAAACGAGGTCACTTTTGGCAAGATACTGTCTTAATTGCCTAGCAGATAAATCCTAACTCTGTTCTTATGGCATACAATATTTAAGAAACTTACCCCCAAAACAGAATAGTCATCAGTACAGAAAAGATTGAAATGTAGATATCTTTTCATTCTAATAAAGAAACGTGGATCAATCTTAGGACGTTAATTTTCTTATTTGCTTCTTAAGTGTGGGTTAAAGTAGAAACAATTGGGGGACTGTTTCCTGACTACTCAAATACATAAAATAAATTAGCTACCAATATCTGAATAAATACAGTGCTTTTTAGACTTAATGTTTTCATCTCTATCAGGTTAATAATCAAAGGGGAGAGCTTCTGATAAAAAGCAAGCTTACACCATAAAAATCAGAAAGACAGCAGTAACCTGACTCCCCAAGAGTGTGTAGACAGGGGCATGGTGATGGTGAGGGTAGCTATACAGAACCACATGTAAACGGAGAACTGAGGATGAATGGGGTAGGTGGAAGAGATTCTATACCCTTCTGATCAGTGACTAAGAGAGGGAGATACCTAGTAACAAACATTTATCAGAGAACCCACAACTCCCATCCTACCAAACCCCAGCCTAAAAGTAATATCCAGAAGACCATAAACTCTCAGAACAGTCCCTGATACTTACTTACTCCCCACTCCCAGAATACAAATGGACAACCACTCCCCTTAGCTCACTGGTCTTTTCCCCTTAGAACCTGTCCTAGATCGTGGGAGGAAGAGGAAAAGAAAGAGCAAAAATGGATAGGTGGGAAGAAAGGGAGAGAAAGTAAAAGGAAGAGGGGGAAGAAAAGGTAAAAGTTTGATTTGCTTACAGATCCTTTCCCATCCCCAATATTAGCATGGAGGGTTCCCAATCAAAGTTTATTATATCTCACACTAACACATAACAAGACACATAATGAGACAGATGCATACACTTATAATCACACTATGGTTATCCCATAAAATGATTACAAAATGACTACATAAAATGATTAGAAAAAGTCAAGAACTGAAAAACAATGAGGAAGATTTTCACTCAGGGTAATGATAATTCAAATATCTTTGTTTACTTTGCCTTGCTACTGAATCACTTATGTTCAACATCTGTTGTGCTCAATGCCTACATATCTGCCAGGGATAGTTATGCTATTTTTATAAGTAATCTTAAAGCAACTGTGCAGAATACGTATTATTCAAGATATCGACCTTCAAGATCATGTGGCTAGTGAATGGCAGGCCTGGGGAGGAGCCCAGATCATCAGTGCACAGCACGTCATCACACTGAAATCACTACAGCCTTAAGTATCAAAGTTATGGTTAGTGGCAATTTTTTCCTCTTTTGGCATCACCAAATACTCTTAGCAAGCTGAGGAAGTTTCCACTAACAAGGTAAAAAGTAATACCTTCTGTCAAAGAAGCTTGTCCAAAGACAAAATTCCAGGAGTCTCTTGGATAAAGATCAATCATTGTTATCCCCACAACACAGAATGCATTTCGAGGTTTCTTCTTTCTTAAGAACTTCAGGATGTCCCCTAATTAAAAAGAAATGTACATGTGTAGATATGATAACTTTTTTTCCTTTACTCAATTCAAATTATAAAATGATTAAATTCACCTGCATTAATTTGGAGGTTTTGTGTGTTATCATTGACTCTAAAGGAACACTTTGTTGCAGAAACAGGAACCGGTTCTAGGAGTTTTACTGTCAAGCCACAGAAAAATGCTTCACAGTAGCCTGAGAGCCATCTGACATATTCTTCACTGATAATTCTAGTGTTCCCTAGAGATCCTACAATATTGAATTAAAAAAAAAAAAAACTTTAAGATGATTAAAATAGTCTTTGCACCTTAATCTATAATTCAGAAACTTGGAATTAGAAAAAAACCAACTCCAATTTTTCAGTGTACCTCCATCATATCATCAATGAATTACACTGATGTCAACATGAATTAAAAAGAAACAAAATAGCCTCTTTTAATTCAGTTTGGCTACAAAACTTATACCACTACAATGAATGTCAAAAGTGATCACTCAGTGTAGTTATAGATAAGACCATAAAAACTGCCTTGAATCAAACCCAAAGCCCAAACTATCCCTGACAACCACACCACTGCAAAACTAAACCAAAATCAGTATATTACCAATACGTACCAATGGACTGTATATAAATATGGCATTTTTCTGGAGAGGGTATCTTTCTGTAAGGATCATTGAAAAACTGTTCAAAATCTTGGGGAGACTCAGGATGGGAGGTGATCCAATCTGATTTTGAATGCAAAGTAATAGGTCCAAAGAGATCACTAGTTGGCTGGAAGGCTTCGTTCATCAAACGCTGTTCCCCAGCATCTAAGTTCTCATATTGCAACACAAGCTCTGGGGACTTTGAGATGAGAGCTGTTTTTAGTGTCTGTTCTGAGTGCCTTATTGTTTGCATCTACCAAAAAGATAAAAGTAGTCAATGCATCGCCATAGTGGGTGACATTAAGATACCTGCTCTCCACAGATATTTCTAATTTCTTCCTGGAACGGAAAGTAAGTGACTGACTGCTACTACCTTAGAGAGGCAACACCAAATTGCTGTTCAGTTTCCCCATTTCAAACCAATTTATTGGGGAAGATGTCCGAGAAATTGAGAAGGAAAACAGGAAATTCATGTCTGCATTTCTCCATTTCACATGGAAACTTGCTCCCATTGTAAAAACTAGTGGTGACCATAACAGCATGACCTGATATCCAATTTCCTTCTGTCGTTTGGCTAACAATGACATTATGAATTGACTCATTAGGGCCACATGAAAAAACACTCACCCTTTCCAAGGTGACTCAAAGACGTTCATTTCAAACGAAAAGAGAACTAAACGTAAGTTCTGCCATTTCTGTAATTTAAGGCAGGGTTGACAAGATATATCTCGGTCACCGAACGTTATTACCTCAAACTCATGTCTCACTGGGGAAGACACTGGGTGACTAATCAAAAGCCAGACTCACAATGACAGGCCTCTTCCATTCACACCCTGTTCCTACTCAGAGCTTCCATCCTTCAGTCTGAATAAGCCAAAGAGCTGTTTCACCACGAGGCTTTCTGAGTTAGAAAAGGAAAAAACTGAACATCTCTATCTGGATCCTATTCTATTCACTAATTAGCTAGCTTTTCCAGTTTAATGACAGATGCTGAGGGGAAAACTTTAATGGCTATTCTGACCGAACATCTGAACTCTAAGATTCAAGAGTGAGGCAGGAACTCAAAATCAGAGATCTATATAGTCAAAGCTCTGAAATGAGCATAGAATCATCCTCACGCCTACACAACTGGGCAAAATTTGACTACTACTGGACAAAGGAGAAAGCCAGCTATGACCTCCAATCTTCCACCTACCCTCAGGGAGGAGGGCTCCCATTGAAGTTTTTACAGTTCGAGGACTGACATGTCTGGGGCTGGCCTGGCTGGGGCTGGCTGTAGTCGTGGTGTCCCGGGCACCATCGGGCTAATATAAACAAGGAAGTGGGGAGGATTAAGAGGCCTCCTCCAGCTTCCCAGGTCTGCCCTGGGAGAAGACAGGCAGGAAAAGCAAAGCAAGGTCACTTCAGCGGGCAGGACATCTGGGACACCTCAGTAATAAAACCGGAACATCACATCCTAGGCAAACCACAACGCCTCGGTCACCTTGGCTGGTTGACCGTGGCAACTCACAGTGTGGGCTTACACCTGTGCAGCAGCACCCAGTTTCTGGTTAGGGGTGGAGTGGGGGCCTCCCCCAGGGAGCTCTCGCTTCACTTTTACGCCCAGGGGAGCAAGACCTCAAAGGCCAGGAGACACCTTCACCTCCGCTGCCCTACTCTCGGCGCGGCCGTCCCTCCCACATCCTCACCCCCCTCCCACATCGTCGCTCCTCCCCACGGACCGCGACCTTCGCCGGCCTCTACGACGGGGCCGCCCAGACCCGGGCGCCCGCTGCCAGCTGGGACAGCCCCAGACAGCCCCAAGCCGAGGGCCTCACCGCAACAGGCCGCGACACAACCCGCCCCCCTCTCACGCCCATTCCGCCAGCAGCGGCCCCTGTGCGCCTGCGCGGCGCGGCACGCCACGCCACGCACCGCAAGACGCCACGCCACGCACCGCAAGACGCCACGGCTCGTCGCAGAGCGTGCCCCGCCGCGCCGTGCCCATCCCGCCACGCCCTACGCCACGCCCCGGCGCACGCGGCGTCCCGCGCAGGTGCCCAACCCAAGAATGGACCCGGCCGTGGCCTTCCTGCCCCTGGACCTGGAGAATCGCCAGGGGAATCAAGGTGCCGACAGAGGCCACTTGGCCTCGTGGGCGCGCCGCGGCTCAGATTTCAAGGCGCGCGCTCGGGCCGTGCAGGCCTCGGGGACGTGGGCCGGTGACTTGCGGCCGCGGTTCCCCGGTTCCGCCCCGAACTCGCGAGCGTCGCCGGGCTGCAGTTTTGTGACTGTGCTCAGTGGACCGTGGGTTTGAAAAGCCCAATCGGCGTGATTAGTGTGACCAAAAAATAGTCGGCCGTCACCGCAGGTTGACGCATCGCCTCGGCGCGCGCTTCCCGGTGCCGTCACCCGCGGTGCTTTCCCTTCTTTATTTGCTTAGAGCGGCTTTCTGTGGCCGGGCACGGGGGAGCGCGGGGTGGAACGGAGACGCGCAGGTGGAGCACAGGGGACCGCAGGCCGCGCGGAGGCCGTGTACCGGCAAGTCACGTTGTGTTACAGGGTTTCTCACTTCCCGAATGCGTATGCTCAAGAGAAGCTGGTGCAATTTGAAAGAAAAAAAAAGTAGTTAGGACTGAGCTAGCTGTGGTTTGGGGCAAGCCCTCTCACCTCTTTGGGCCTCCTGTTTCTCATCTGGATATGAGAGGATGAGTTCTGATCCCCAAGGCCGCTTTCACCCCTGGAGGTTGTGTCATAATGCAGGATCTCCTAACTCACCTCTGTAAAACCCTCTCATGCTCCCAGCGGCACAGTTGACGGCCATGCTCCCAATTAGGAATCGCCACCTAATATCCCCTCCACTTTGAAGGTATTATTGGCCAATGGCTGGCTTCCAAATAAGCCCCCCACCCCGACCCTTCATCTCCGGCCATTCTTCTCCAACTCAACTTCATTCTTGGGCAGCTTGATTCCATACTCTCCACTGCTTTTCTTCTTCTAGCAGCGTCCTACAATGGAACCTCAAGGAAACCCTAATGTATCATAAATCTGTTTTCTCAAACTCACGAGCACCGAACTCTGTTCCCTGGACACCACTACTTCTATTTAAAAATATATATGAATAAAAAAAATAGTGATTACCTATGAATAATGAGAATCTGGGTGGTTTTGATTTCTATTTATTCATTTGCATTTTTTAACGTTTTATAATAAAAATGTATAATTACTTTTCAGTCATGTTACCTGACAGAGGTGAATTCTTTGCTTGATGCCCTCAGTAACCAATTCTTGAAACACAGAGGTTTCAAAGAGAGAATTTATTGCTAGGCCGGAAGCAAGAAGGCAGCTGGCCTATGAGCCCAAAAATTGGTCTCCCAGAACTGCAGTAAATGTGATAGTTTTATAGTATTGAAAGATGGTCACGTTTTAGGATAAGTACAATAGCTCCAGATGATGTGATCATCATCTAATTATGGAGCATGCAGTGATTGATTACATGCTTTGTCATAGAACGTGTATAAGAAAATAGCAGCCTTAATGTGATAATGGGTGTGATTTTAGTATTAGAATGCGGATACGTGACTTATAGGTTAAAATCCAAGCTACTGTACATGTCAGGAAGGCCCATTTTGGTTAGATCCAGCTATGGTTATCAAGATAACTTTGGACATGAGGTGTGTTAGTTCTGGGCTGACCCAAGGCACTTCATTAATAAACATTAGGAGCATCATTAGTGATAATAAGACTCTAAGGTCTAAAAACTGGATAAAATGGGTACAAGTGAAGGTTAGAAGGTTTTTACAATTGCAAGGACAGAAGATAAAGGCTATATAATCGTTATCAGAGATCAAGGCAGCTGGATTACAACTCTAAGATTTCAAGTATTTCCCTTTGTCTACTCCATAGACCAGAAAGCAAAAAGGAATATCTATATAATCATCCAGTAATCATAATCATCCCTTAAATCCTATCTCCTTGGTTACAACCCTTCCCTCTCATTTGATAAATACTCTCAATCTTTAGGGATATCTGGGCAATGACTCTTCTAACGTCTTCATGCTGAAAAATGGGTGTTGACATTATAGGGCAGAGGGATGATACAGTTTGTTATTCTTGGAGAGACCGGTACTTCTGAGTTTCAAAGCCTATCTGGCATTAGTACAATCCAGAAACTCTAAGTCTCTGAAAAACAAACGATGAGTAAAATTTTTATAGCACACAGCGTATCCTTTAGGGTTTCCAGGAACACTGTTGGTTGAGGTTTGCCATGCTGTGGCAGTTGGCAATATCTGGCTGCAGCTTGCACAATAGTAACTTCCAGAATGATCTCTTGACTCAATTTGAAATCTCTTAGCCATTGAAACTCTATTTCTTTGTTTCCCCCATTTTGGTCAAGCAATTGCATGATGCCAGGGCCAGGCATATCCCTGAGAGTTAAGTCTCATGATGCCAGAGAGACTTATGCCCCTCGGAGTCATGTCCCATGTTGGGGGGAGAGGCGAGGTCAGAGCTGGCTTAGAGAGAGAGAGAGAGAGACACCACATCTGAGCAACAAAAGAGGTTATCCAGGATGGCTCTTAAAGCATTAACTGTAAGTAAGCACAGCTTTGTCATTACAGAAATAAGTTTCAAAGGGCAAGTTTCAAGATCAAGGGCTTGGCTATTAAATTGGGAACACTTATTGCCTAAGAAAATATCAGGAATCCCCCCAGGTAGAAAAGTTTAATAGTTACACCTTTTCTTCAGACCCTCAAAACTTTGCAAGTATATTTTTCATTTTTTGCACAAAATACTTTGAAATGTATCAGGGTATAACATTAAGTTGTACATAATATCAATATTTTATTCCTTATTCTAGGTTTCATGTCAAATAAAGCTGAATTAGGCTGCTTAATTAAACTTACTAGACAGGTTACATTAGATACTGTGCTACAGAAAATTTGGATTTTGGACAAAATAAACATCTCTTCATTTTGTCTCACACAGAAGTTCAAGTTTTAAAATACAGACAATATCATCTTTTACCCTATATGCTGATTTACCTAAGTCTTAACAGATCAGCTTCATTCACACTTGAATCAAAGTAGGACTTCTTTTTCAGCTTTTTAACAGTTGCTATATAGGGCAAAGCTGACTTTCAAAGTTGGAGAACTCTGACTCTGAGTCTCAAGTGTCACACACATACCTAAAGTGCCATGAAACTACCATGTTAAACAAAGAGCAAAGCATCTCAGATTTTAGAAATAACAATTAAAGCTCAAAAGTTAATGTGACGGCTGTAAAACTTCCAAGTTAAGCCCTAATATTCTTATAAGCATTTCTTAATGACGCTATTTTCAGAAATAAAAACATTCTATTTGTTTGTTGTTTTCTATTGGGTTCAAGCACAAACCGTAGCAGAGGTTTGTTCTGTTTCACCTTTACACATTTGTCAGAGTTATGTTAATTAACAGATAAGACATAATTTATATATTTGTCCTGCCTCTCTTTTAAAGTTTCTCCTTGTAGCAGATGAAACTTTGACCTATAGCTGACTACATATACCTTTAGAGAAGCTTTAGAGCAAAGCAATGTAATTGACAAGTGAATTTGGCTGTTTCCATGATCTATAAAGCCTTCTTAACCGTGACTAACAGCGTCATACTGTTATCTAGCAGATCAGTATCAGGATATAACATAGTGAGAATACTGTTTCGTTTTTAGGGCTTTTATGCAATCCCTAAATATATGAATAACATTTCACCCATACAAATTTAGCTAACAAAAGGATAGAAAATCCTCTTTAACCATAAGACTTCCCAAACACCTCTTACATAATATGTTAAACTATTTTGGCACCCCCACATTTGCAAGGTGAAAGAACAAATCCTTTGTAACAGTTTTCCTTTAAAAGAAGACTTGTTTTCTGAAATAAAGGATGATAAGGTCAACATGAACATTAACAAGGATATTATTCTGATATAAAATCTTGTCTGCAAATTTCCGTTAAGAACAGAGGTTATCAGGAGATAGCGATAGGGTAGAGATTGCGTAATTGGAGCTGAAGGGATACAGATTGTGCAACAGGACTGACTGTAAAAATTCAGAAATGGATAGCACAATACTACCTGATTGTAGCACAATAATGTAAGTACACTGAATGAAGCTGAATGTGAGAATGATAGAGGGAGGAAGGCTGGGGGCACACATGAAACCAGAAGGAAAGATAGATGATAAAGGCTGAGATGGTATAATCTAGGAATGCCTAGAGTGTACAATGATCATGACTAAATGTACAAATTAAAAAATGTTTTTGCATGAGGAAGAACAAGGGAATGTCAATATCGCAGGGTGTTGAAAATAGATGGTCATTCACATTTTAAAACTTGTGTGAGAATAAAGCAAGAAATGTTTATTTGATACAAAGTTTATATTTGGAAATTAAATATAATTTGAAATATAAAGAAAATTTATATTTTTCCTAATTTAACTTATATAACCAGTTTAATTGAACACCATAAATACATAGAACCTTGAATAGGACATGAGATTTTGTAAGTTTGCCCAGGTTAGTGTGATGCCCCAATAAATCCCAGAGTGATCTGAACAATGAATAAAGAAGTATTTGCAAAGTCCCCTTGGGGGAATGGGGAGAAAGGGGGGGAAATTCAACTTCCCCATGTGGAAAATTCCTGATATTCTCGCAAGCAGTGGGAACAACCAAATCAATAGGCCGAGTCCTCAATCTTGGGGTTCGCCCTTATGAAATTTATTCCTACAAAAGGATAGGCTAAACCTACTTAAAATTATGCGTAAGAATCACCCCCAGAGAACCTCTTTTGTCGCTCAGATGTGGCCTCTCTCTCTCAGCCAACACGACAAGCAAACTCACTGCCCTCCCCCTCTCTACGTGGGACATGACTCCCAGGGGTGTAAACCTGCCTACCAATGTGGGACAGAAATCCTAGAATGAGCTGGGACTCAGCATCAAGGGATTGAGAAAAACTTCTCAACTGAAAGAGGGAAGTGAGAAATGAGACAAAATGAAGTGTCAGTGGCTGAGAGATTCCAAATAGAGTCAAGAGGTTATCCTGGAGGTTGTTCTTACACACTATTTAGACATCCCTTCTTAGTTTACAGTGTATTAGAGAGGCTAGAAGAAAGTACCTGAAACTGTAGAGCTGTGTTCCAGCAGCCATGTTTCTTGAAGATGATTGTATAATGATATAGCTTTTGCAACGTGACCATGTGATTGTGAAAACCTTGTATCTGACGCTCCTTTTATCTAAGGTATGAACAGATGAGTAAAAACTATGGATAAGAAGTGTACAAATAATAAGGGGAACAAAGGTTAAAATAAATTGAGTAGATTAAAATGTTAGTGGTCAATGAAAGGGAAGGGTAAAGGGTATGGCATGTATGAGTTTTTTGTTTTTTCTTTCTTTTGCTGTAGAGATGCAAATGTTTAAAACAATGACCATGGTGATTAAAACACAACTACGTGATAATATTTTGAGCTATTGATTGTAACCATGTCAAGAATGTTTGTATGTTTGTTCATTGTTTATAATAAAAATGTATTTTTTTAAATCTTGTCCACTATACAGAGTACTCCTATGCCTAAGAAAAAGTTTTCATAACTTTTCATTAAGAGCAGGCTAACAATTCACATTATTTTAACAGAGAGAAAACTGAACTTCAGATTTGTATGAATACATGGTGTTCTAGTTTGCAAGCTGATAAATGCAATATACCAGAAAGAGAATGGCTTTTAAAAAGGGGAATTTATCAAGTTGCAAGTTTACAGTTCTAAGGCCATGAAAATGTCCAACTTAAGGCACCAACAAGAGGTTACCTTCACTCAAGAAAGGCCGATGATGTTCAGGGTTTCTCTCTCAGCTGGAAGGGCACATGGTGAAGTCTGCTAGCTTTCTCTCCTGATTTCTTGTTTCAGGAAGCTTCCCCAGGCGCATTTTCTTTCTTTATCTCCAAAGGTCTCTGGCTACCAGAGCTCTGTAGCTTTTTCCAAAATGGTTCCCTCTTAAAGGGCTCCAGTAAGAAACCCCACCTTGAATGGTGGAGACACATCTCCATGAAAACCATCTAATCAAAAGTTATCACCCAGAATTGGATGGGTCACATTTCCATGGAAACAATCAAAAGCTTCCACCCGGCAACATTGAATAAGGATTAAAGGACATGGCTTTTCTAGGGGTACACAAGAGATTCAAACCAGCACACATGGTTTGGTACAAAAGCTCTTTTTAAAAAATATTATAAACAGGCTTATCAAATTTGTGATCAGCGTTGACTATGACATATAAAATTCACCTTTATAAATCTCCTACATCTTTCTATGTTCATTTAGGGCTTGTAGTAAGTTACAAACACAGTTCACTTTAATCAGAAAATATGGTCATCTTAGTATGGAAAATAATTAAAATACTATCTATCCCACCTATAGTTTTTTATTTATCCAGACTGCATATCAATAGAAATAAATTTGATAAATTCCCAAAGCTCTTTGAACATGCATACTTACTTCGAATACCAGTAATCATGAAAGGGAGAAGAGACAGAGATACTACAAAATAATGGAAAAAGGAAGAAATTTATGCTTGGTTTGGAACACAGCCGGGCATTTATATTCTTTATACTTACACCACAAAAATGATTACTTTACAATATGCCTAAAATCTCTTAGTTCAATCCAGCACTATCTTCAAATTTCAGAAAAGCCCAGGTTTGAAATATAATCAGCTTTTCAGTATTTAAGGGGTTTGTATCCAGAGAACACCCAAATTTTTTTCAACATTATTCTCAAATGCTAAATCATACTAGGTATACGTTAGTTCACAAAATAAAGTTATGAACTTAAAAAACTAGTTAAGAATTCTATCTGTCCAAATGCTACTTTCTTATTTAAAGGTCTTACAAATTTTGTCTTTTCTATGAGGTCTTCTTAGGTCATTTTTTATCTACCTGCCTTTAACATTTTTTCTAACATTTTTATTCTTTTATTAAGATAATTGGCAATTGCTTTAAATACTGCTCTGTTATACTATGGCCTAGTATAAATATATTTTAACTAGAATATAAACTCTTTGAAGCTAAGAATTACGTCTTTTCCACTCATGACACCACTTCCTAACCTTATTATGTAAGATACTCACAAAACATATTGCCTGACATTAACGATTCTACTACAAATCCAAATTCTTCCACATACTGGGGTAACAAATGGCAAAGTAATTAAAAAGTCAGATTATTTGAAATCCAGGTAATCAAGGTTACAAAAAAATCTCATTTTTATTTCCTACAAAACTGATTTCTTAAATAGTATATATTTGAAGTATCAGCACAGCTTTATTTTTATTTGATTTATGTAAGTGTCATCATTACTGAGTACATTGTTCAGTTTATGCCACCTGCCTAGTTAGGCTACTTTTAAGAGGAATTTTGAAAATGTGTTTATAATACTAGCTTATTTTACCAGTAAGCTTGTATAAATTTAGGGAGAACATACCTAAGCAGAATAAAATTGTGCTTGTTCAATTCAAAAAGTCATCAAAAAGCAAGACTCGAACTAGACTTTGCCACTGCGAATTTGCAGATGTATTTGCTTTTTATTCCTCCTATTGGAAGTTCAAAGAGTCTTTTTATTTTTACAATATACTAAAATTATGAATAACCTCAAGAGTAATTGACCATCAAGTTCTGGAAAGCATATTGCGATTGTTTAATTTGTCCCAAGCTTAAATCCAGGAAAACTTTTCCATAACTCTCAAGGCACCTTTCATTTTATTTACTGAAATTTGGCAATCAGATCTTATTCAGTTATCCTATCCCAAAGGCTATTCATATTTTAACAATTATCTAATTACTATGATTACCATTACAAAGGTATTATTGGAAAATAATTTTAACAAAAATGGCCTATCCAGCAGCATTTTTTTCTATGCCTACCCTTTCTAATCTCCAGGCCCAGTTGAAAGAATTTTAAACCACACCTTCCCCCATCTTTCTGCACCAGTCCTTCCCTCATACCTGCCTTAGGTGCTTAGGCCCTGGGGGCAGGGATAGGTGAGACAGAAAGAATGAGGTCTGGCCTCTTGAACTTGGGTTTAAAAGTTTTAAATGAGGGTGGTGGGATTTGAGAGTTTCTATGGCCTTCTTTTAAATATTTCCAGATATTAGATCTATTTCACTTAAATCTGTCATGCGGACAATTGGGAAAGGTCTTCGCCTTTTCCCTGAGGCAGCTCTCTGGTAGCTTAGGGAAATTCCAGGGGTGGTTTCTTTCTAATGTTCATGTTTGCTTACAGTAATTATGAAAACTAAGGCTTGAACCCAGCTGTGCAGATTGCTTTTCTTTCTTTCTTTTTGACTTCATGAGTACTAATTAATATATTGATATAAAGGCATCTGTTTATTTTTAAGCAATTCAAATAGAGCTCTTTAAGAAATTTGTGGTTAACTTGCTATTACCATCCAGAAGTATGAGGATATACACTGAACAAATAGAGAGTTAGTCATACAGAAATACTTTTGAGAGGGATGAAGAAAGAATTGAGTATACATCATCTCATCCCATTTCTGCCCTTTTTCAGAAAAGTTCTAATTGTAATACAGTGTTCTTTCCATAGAGCCGTTCTCAGGCCATTTCTCTACTGATTTTAAATTATATTAAGGCCAGATTGTGTTACAAAAATAAACCTTTTTCTCATAGGCTCGTAACTAAATCTTTCCAGTTTTTCAAAACGACCCAAAGGTTCCCATTTTCAAGAAATTCCATTATCGGTAACTGGTTGGGAACATGACCAATACAAATGCAGTAAGACACCAACTAACAAAAATTTAAAGACTCTTAACCACTTCTTATATATCTAAGTAACACACCAATTAATAACCAGACTGAACATACCAACTAGCAATTAAACAGGCATTAGACACTTAACACACTGATTGTGCTGGTTTGAAACTATTATGTACCCCAGAAAAGCCATGGTTTAATCCTGATCCAATCTTGTGGGCTCAGACCTACTGTAGGGTGGGAAAATTTGGATTGTTTCCGTGGAGATGTGACACACCCAATTGTGGGTGTGGGCTTTTAATTAGATGGAGATGTGACTACCCATTCATGGTGGGTCTTGATTAGTTTATTAGAATCCTTTAAAAGGGAAAACATTTTGGAGAAATCTCAGATGCAGACACCTGGAGAACAGTGGCTTCAGAGCTGGCAGACGGACATTAGGAGATGCTTGTAGTGTTGACAGAAAGCAGAAGCCTAGACATGGGCAGAGCCCAGCAGATGTTGCCATGTGCCTTTCCATGAGATGCTAAGTGAACCGGAACATGGAGAGAGCCAAAGAAAACCAAGAGATGAAACCCAGCCCTGGAGAAGCCAAGGGACGAATTCCCACAGGAAACAGAGGCTGAAAGCAACGGAGACCAGGAGCAAGGGACCTGCAGATGCCAGCCACATGCCTTCTCAGCTGACAGAGGTGTTCTGGATGGCATCAGCCTTTCTTGAGTGAAGGTAACCTCCTGGTACCTTTATTTGGACATTTTCATGGCCTTGGAACTGTAAACTTGCAACTTAATAAATTCCCCTTTTAAAAACCATTCCATTTCTGGTATATTGAATTCCAGCAGCTTTTGCAAACCACAACACTGATTAACAATTAAACAAGCCCTAAACACTTAATATATCTAGGTAACACACTGGCTAACAGTTAAATAGGCCTATTTAATTTCATTGAATATCAAAAATCATTGGATGACTTATTTTTCAGGATTATACTCAACAGACAATTTCAGGGCAGAATTTTAAACTCGATACAGACAAAAACCCTGCCCAGATTCAAACCCTGCACAGAATCAGAGAACAGAGCAAGAAGCAAGGGGATCATTCTGGAAGCGAGACCCAGGCTTTCAAGCCTAGGTCTAGGAGACTCAAACCAGCATCGGATCCCCGATCCACTTATCCCCTGATGACCCATCCACCCAGTCAGATGTCCACACTTGGAACTGGAAGTAGTTTCTTTCTTTGAAGCTTTTTAAGGCACCAAAAGAGTCTGGAGTGCCGGCAGAGCAGAGAAAAACTTGGTTGCCAAGTCTCTGGACTAAGGAATGTCCACTGGCTGCAAAAGGCTTGGTTACTACATCGACCTACTCTGCTGGGGCTCCAGAACCTCAGGCAGTTGGACTCCCTAGGAATCATCGTCCCATCTGTGTTGCCAAATTGTTATAGGACAAAGGTGGTGAATTCTTTGCCCAATATGCTCAATGACCAATCCCAAAATATCAGGGTTTCAAAGAGAGAAAGAGCTTATTGCTAGGCATGGAGTAGGAAATCATGTGGCCTATCAACCCAAACATCTGCCACCCAGACTGCAGTAATTCTGAAAGTTTTATAATATCAAAAAATGGCCAGGTTTTAAGACAATAAAGCACAATGGCTCCAGATGATGTGATCAGAGGTAATCTAATTATTAAGCATGCACAGATTGATTACATGAATGTGTGTAAGAAAATGGCAGCCTTAACATGCTGACAGGCATGAATTTTAGTACTATAATAAGGATAGGTGACAATAGGTTAAAGTCTAAGCTACTGTGATTGTCAGGTGGGCCCATTTTGGTTAGATCCAGCTATGGTTTTCAAAACAACTTTGGACTTAGGGTGGGTAGGTTCTGGGCTGACCCAAGGCGCTTCATTAATAAACATTTGGGCCTTTTTCAATCCCTGGCCATCTTGGCGGCTGCTCTTGGTAGGGAGCTCTCTGCACCTAAGGCAGGTGGATGCTGGCCACAAAATAGACGAAAAAGTCACTGGAGTCGATCTAGGTTCCAACTCATTATGAAAAGTGAAAGTACGTACTGGGATACAAGTACACTCCGAAGATGATCAGGCAAGGCAAAGCGAAACTAGTCATCCTCGCCAACAACTGCCAAGCTTTGAGGGAATCCAAAACAGAGCACTACACCATGTCGGCCAAAACTGGTGTCCATCACTGCAGTGGCGATAATATTGAATTGGGCACAGTGTGCAGAAAATACTACAGAGTGTGCACACTGGCTCTCATTGATCCAGGTGATTCTGATATCATTAGAAGTATGCCAGAACAGATTGGTGAAAAATAAATCACATAAAAATTTTCTTTAATAAAACCAACCAGGGCTTGTTTTAAAAAAAATAAAAAATAAACATTAGGGCTGTCTTTAGTGATCATAAGACTCTGAAGTCGAAAAAACAGATAAAATGGGTACAAGTGAAGATTAGTCACAAGGTTTTTACCATCACAAAGGTACATGAGAAAGGCTAATACCTATCCTTATCAGAGATCAAGGCAGCTGGATTACAGTTTAAAGATTTCAGGTATTTCCCTCTATCTACTCCAACATACCAGGAATCAAAAAGGAATATCTATATAATGATTCAGGAACCATAATCATTCCTTAAATCCTAACTTCTCGGTTACAGTAAAAGCAATTTGTTTAAAAAGTTGATAATGTATTTAGGCATTCTGGAATGAATATATAATCTATAGGCACAACAGTTTTTCCAGGCTTTAGAAAATTTAAGAACTCTAAGGGGGAGAAAGGAAAGACAAGAAAATATAGAAATAGTTCAGAGGAGGGGCCTCAGAGCCAGATTCCTATCCCCAACCCATTTTCCCTTCCAGCTCCGAATTTTACTCGCTTCTGACATTTCACTAATTAGAGATTCATTTAGATTAACAATCAACCTATGGTTCTTTTTTCCAGTTCACTATTACTTAAAAATTACTAGATATATGAAATTATTCCAAGTACATGTTTCTAAAAGCCAAATAGTTCTAAATGGGTTGTACTGAAAAGTAACACTTCCTACCTGTCATGGCCAGCTCCATGTGTCAACTTGGCCAAGTGGTGGTACCTGTTTGTCTGGTTGGGCAAGTGCTAGCCTGTCTGTTGCGATGAGGACATTTCATAGAATTAAATCATGATCACATCAGCTGTATCCAAAGCTGATTCCATTTATAATCGGCCACTCTTCTGCAATGAGTGATGCTTAATCTAATCACTGGAAGCCTTTTAAGGAGGACTCAGAAGAGATAGGCTCTCTTCCTGCTTCAGCTGGTGAGCCTCTCCTGTGGAGTTCATCCAGACCCTCCATCAGAATCATCGGCTTCACAGCCTGCCCTGCAGATTTTGGACTCTGCGTTCCTGCGGTCACATGAAACACTTTTATAAATTTTATATTTGTGAGTGTTCCCTGTTGATTCTGTTTCTCTAGAGAACCCTAACTAATACACTACCCCATAAGTCAACTTTGTAGAGGCAACTGATAACAGTTTTTCAGCTGTTTTCCCTGGTCCTTAGCTCCATATTTTAAAATAATATGTGTACAGTGAGATTTCTTGATCTGTCAGTTTCACATAGTATCGATTGATCTGTTGCCATGGTAGATGGGATCTTAGGTCTTCCATATACCCTCACTCTTCCCGCTTCCTATTCCTCTCAACCTATTTCCATCACAAATTTTGATCGACTCTATAGAAAGTGTTTAGATTATGATGACAAAGCAAACATTGTTCATTGCGGAGTCACAGAGTATACCGTGACCATGTTTTCTTTCCTGTAGAACTCTTCATTTTTGCCTGGAGTTAATCATTTCATTTGTCTGATTTGATTTATTTTCTTCTTAAAATTAGGTAATATTCATTTGCCTAGTTTTTATGGCCCCCTCTCTGATTTTTCAAAATGCTTCTTCATCTCTATTGTACACTTCTCAGTAATGTTTTCTATATGCCCCCAAGCATAACTGTTAAAATTTTGTTTCTGGGGACCTTCATTCTGAGGCGCTCCATCTCCCATTCCATTCTGGACTGGTACATGGCTGTCATCATGGAACTGCATATCCACTTTGCTCTGTTGGATCTTGCCTTTTAAATTCTGTGTTTTCCTCTTTCTTGATTTAATCCTTCGGTTGCACATCCTCCAGAATCTTCTAGAATAAAGGTTCCTAAAGATAAATATTTTGGGATTGTGCATGCCTGAAAATGCTCTAACTCTATCTTCATACTTGGTTGAGAGTTTGCCTGGGTAGGTATGGAATTCTAGCTTGAAAATCATTTTCCCTCGGGATTATGAATAGTTTGCACCATTATCTTCTTACCTCCAATGTTGCTATTGAGATGTCAAGGTCATTTTGATTTCTAGTTCTTTGTATGTTACCTGCCTTTTCAGGAAGCTCTTAGGATCTTCTCTTTAAACTTAGAGTTCTGAAGTTTTATAATGATGTGCCCTAATCTGGGCCTTTTCTCCCATTAATGCTGTTGCTCACTCACTGTTCTCTTCAATATTAAGACTCATTCTTCCCTTCTGAGACATTTTCTTGCATCGTTTCTTTGATAATTTCCTTCCCTCCAACTTTTTTTTTCTTTTTATTAGAGACGTTTTAGGTTTACAGAAAAGTCATACAGAAAGTACAAAGTGCCCATATAACACCCCTCCCCAACACACACACACACGCACACAGTTCCCCCTTTCACTAACAGTTTGCATTAAACACTTAACCCATTTTTAACATGGAATACATTAAGAGGGTTAGGAGGTTCTCAGTCATTCACCTGCTAGTCTGAATTCCTCTGCTCAGTTTGCTTGTCCTCCAACCCCTAGCTACCATCAACTGCCCTGAGGAAATGGAGGTCTGGTTGGTTAGAAGAGGGAGCAAGTGGGTAATTTGGGGTCATGGAGGGCCTGGGTGGACTAGCAGCCCAGAGGAGGTAAGGCAAATTGGGGGAGGGTGCTGCAGTAGAGGGTATTTAGGGCACTGGGACTTGGATGCCAAAAGGAAGGGGGGAAGATGGTAAAGAATGCCTACCTATATTTAAACTCTGCTCAAAACCATGGCTAAATGCAGAGGACCAGTAGTTGCCTCTGTCTCATGCTCCTGCACTGCAGAGAAACTGCCTCCAAATATCCAGCTTCCAGGTACCATGTGGGGTTTGACCAGGACTGGGCAAGCAAACCTGGGAACCTAGGCGCCCTGGGAAATAGAATTTCTATGGGAAAACACATTCTGCATTCCAAACGACCACTTTATAAATGATCTTTTGGACCATGTCCTGCTTGCTAACTGGGGCTCCATTTATCTGGAAAGGGCCAGCCTAGTGGTACTTAGGGTAGAGAGGCCATTAGCAGAAACTAAAAGCAAGATGTCCTTTAGTCCATTATGTTAAAAGAGGATTTTTAAATATTTTATTATTTATGATTTGCAACTTCAATTACTGTTTCCCGGAACAAACAAAATGTACGTCTATACTTCAACTTACCGGAGCTAATAGATACTTCTCTGCAATCATTCGCAGACCGCTAGGCCATCCTAAGGGCCCTCAGTGCCCCGGCTTCACTTGCAGTTCTTTGATGTCTTGTCATGCATGTCATTTTCTATGCTTCAGGAAGTTTCCACGAGCTACCACAATGTGCCATTTTTTATGTGCATAAAATGATGTGCTGTATATATTTATTTTTTATATTTTTGCTGTATGATATATAAGCCAATAAATACAGGACACTCAATGAATTAAGCAAAAGCGGACTTTATTTTTTAGTTTAAGAATGATGCTTCCTGCAAAACAGGTATCAGGGGGTCCCAAGGACCTCCTGTAGCATTCAGGATTCCTTTAGTGGGAGCTGAAAAGTTAGTCTCAGGGGCGGGAAGAGGCCTGGGTCCAGGGCTGCCCCTCCGTGCTTGAGGAACACAGTGCAGTCTCCTGTGCTACAGCTAGATCTGATCATTTCCGGTTTTGTTCTTTATTTTTTCATATTCCGCTTTTTCTGTCTCCGAGGGGAGGGGACGCCTGAATTAGACACAGAAGTGAAAGAGGAAGTGCCTCGGCCCCAACCAAACCCGAAGCGGCAGCCCACTCGGTCCGGAATCTCCGTGGACATACTGAAGACGCGCGCCGCGTGCTTTCAGCGCTTCCCGGGGGAGGGGACAGCGGCCACCCAGAAGCAGCAGCCAGCCTCCCTCCGGCGGGGCGCAGCCACAGCCAGGTGGGCGCTGAGCTGAGGGGAAGGGGCAGCCGCTGGCCTGGCACGTCCCCCGGCGCACGCAGCTGTCCCCCGCGCGGGCGCCCCTAGGACTGTCAGCCAGTCGCACTGGCCTCCAGTTCACGCTCCAGGTCACTGAGCACCTGTGGAACCCAGCTGCTGCTGACTTAGGGACAGGACCCAAGGGTCCCCGAGAGCCCTGGAGGGCCTGACAGCGCTTTGAGAGAGGACAGGGGTTGGGAGGGGACCTGAGAGCAAGGGACAGAGTAATGGAGGCCGAGGACGGACGGGGCAGAGAGTCTGGGGCGGTGACACCCGAGTGGGTAAAAATTGCATCTTTCTCGTGCAGTGTGCCTTTCTACTGCAATGTGCATTTCTACTGCAGTGTGCATTTCTACTGCAATGTGCATTTCTACTGCAGTGTGCATTTCTACTGCAGCAACTAATGCAGGACAGTGGTAATACATATTTATTAGAGGAAAAAAATGGAAGGACAGAGAAGTAGACAAAAGAACAAAATCACCCCTGCTCCTCAGCCCAGAAGTAACCTTGGTGAGCACTGGCTGACCTCACAGACTTTTTGGGGGGCATACGCTCTTGAACATACTTGAAATCATGTGAGACCTTCAAAACTGTACTTTCTGATTTTCCAGTCTATTTATTTTTACTCCAAAAAGAATACTCTATGCATAAGGATGTTCATCACAGCATTGTGAAAAATACTAAAAAACTGAAAATGAATGTTCACCACTAGTGAAGTTATAGTCTCATAAATATTATAAATATAAATAAAATACTATGCAGTTATTAAGATTGGCTTCGTGCTGTATTTATTAATGTGGAACGATGCCTCCAAAATCTTGCCGAATTTTTAAAAATTAGGTTTCAAAAGGTATACATAGTTTGTGCCTATTTATATAAAAACATGGTGTATTTGTGTATAAGGAAAGATGCTTGTCAAAATCTGAATATCAGTTTTTGCTAGAATGAGTGTTTATAGTACTTTACATTTTTCAGTACTGTTTGGATTTTTTTGTAACAATCATTTCTGAGTTTTATCATTTTAAAAACTCATTTTCAATAAAGTTTATGTAACTCTATACTCATTGACATACAATGTATCCATTAAATAGTGAGTGAAAATGAAGGTTGCAAAACATATTCATAGTGTGATATTATGTTTCATATAAATATACATGTACGCTTGTGTACTTATTACATCTAGAAAACCATTTGAAGGATATACTCCAAAGTGTCACAGAAGGGGGGTCTGGAGCGAGGGGCAATGGTTAAGTGCTCCTTTACAAAAACTTATAGTCCTGCATTTTGGGTTTCTTATAATAGCTCTGTGTAATTTACGTTTTTTATTGTGTTCTTTTTTTGTTATTTTTATTGAGAAATATCCACACACATAAAGTCCAACCATAATATACAATCAGTGACTCACAACATTATCACATAGTTGTGTGTTCATCAACATGATCATTTTTAGAACATTTGCATCATTGCAGAAAAAGAAATAAAAAGAAAAAAAACTCATACATCCCATGCCCCATGCTCCTCCATTTCACTTACCCCCAGTATTTCAATCTAACCAATATTTTATACTTTATCCCCCTTCTATTATTTACTTATTTTTAATTCTTAATTTCTTACTCATCTGTCCATACCTTGGATAAAAGGAACATCAGTCACAAGGTTTTCACAATCACTCAGTCACCTTGTAAAAGCTATAGAATTATACAATCATCTTCAAGAATCAAGGCTACTGGAACACAGCTCTGCAGTTTCAGGTACTTCCCTCCAGCTGCTCCAATACACCATAAACTGAAAGGGTCTGTGTTATATTTTAAACAACGCTATTTCCATTCAAAGCGAGGAAAAAGCAGTCCTTTGGGGCTGAGTCTTGGAGGAGCAAGGATTAACCTGTCCAAAAAGCAGGGGAAAGACGGTCTAGGCTGAGGGAACAAAGCCACAAGAACGCATGGCACACCTGGCAACACGCATCGCACCTGGCAGCCATCACCACAGAGCACCCCTCTTTCTGGAAACCCCCCTTGCGTTTCTGGGTCACTTATCTCCAGGCTGCTCAGTGGCACCCGTCAGCCAAGGAGCGAGCGGCCCTGAGGGAATGGGGCACCGACTAACAACTGTGGTTTATTGGGTGCAGTTTTTGGGGAGACCATGAAGATTAAACTGACCTACTTCAATCGATATTCTAGAGGTTGGAGGCTCAGGACTGGATACCCCATGGTGGGGACAGCCTGGAGCCGTGGTCAGTGGGCTTGGATTCAAGTTGAGGCACCAGCACTTCCTTGACGGTCCCATCTTGGACACAATGCTTTGCCTCTAGGACACTCAGTGTCTTTATTTACAAAATGGAGACAACCAGACCTCTGCCCCACCAGGTCGTTATTTTTCTAAAAACCACTTTTTATTATGAAATATAACATATGCAGGAAAAAAGATAAATTTCAAAGTACAGTTTAACAAATAGTTATAATGCAAATTTCAAAGTAAAGTATGGGTTACAGTTCCATAATTTCAGGTATTTCCTTCTGGCTCTCTAATACACTAGGAACTAAAAAGAAATATCTGCATAATGATTCGGTTGTCATAATCATTTGTTAAATCCTAACTTCTCGGTTACAACTCCTCCCTCTTATTTTGATCATTCTCTCAATCTTCAGGGATATTTGGGCAATGACCATTCTAACTTCATGCTGGAAAGGGGAATTGACGTTCTGGGGTAGGGAAATGCAACTACCTCTGGGTACCTATTCTAGTTTGCTAGCTGCTGGAATGCACCACACCAGAGATGGATTGGCTTTTAATAAAAGGGGATTTATTTCATTAGTTCTTCAGGGGAAAGGCAGCTGACTTTCAACTAAGGTTCTTTCTTACATGGGAAGGCACAGGATGGTCTCTGCTGGCCTTCTCTCCAAGCCTCTGGGTTCCAACAACTTTCCCTGGGGTGATTCCTTTCTGTATCTCCAAAGGCCTGGGCTGAGCCGCAAGTGCTGAGATGAGGCATGCTGAGCTGCTTGGGCTGTGCTATGTTGCACTCTCTCATTTAAGCACCAGCCAGTTAAGTAAGACATCATTTATTGCAGTAGGCAAGCCTCCTAGCTGACTGCAGATGTAATCAGCTTCAGATGAGGTTCACATACCATTGGCTCATGTTCACAGCAACAGAACTAGATGCCTTCACCTGGCCAAGTTAACAACTGAATCTAACTACCACAGCACCTCTGGATTTCAGGGTTTATCTGGCACAGGAACAGACTGGAGGTTTTACCTTTCTGAAACTTAGTAAGTAAAACTTATATAGAGCATGGATAGAGCCCTGGGTTTTCGTTAGGGTTTTCAGGAATACTGTTGGTTGGGGTTTGGCATATGGTGGCAATTTGTAATATCTGGCTGAAACTTAGATAAGAGGAACCTCCAGAATAGCCTCCTGACTCTATTTAAAATTTCTTAGCCACTGATACCTTATTTTGTTACATTCCCTTTTCCCCTTTTGGTCAAGTAGGCATTCTCAATCCCATGATGCCAAGGTCATGCTCATCCCTAGGAGTCATTTCCCACATTTCCAGGGAGACTTATATCCCTGAAAGTCATGTCCCACATAGTAGGAAAGGTAATGAGTTTATTTGCAGAGTTGGGTTTAGAGAGAGAGAGAAAGAAAAAGGCCACATCTGAGCAACAAGAGAGGTTCTCTGGGGTTGACTCTTAGGCATGTTTATATGTAGGCTTAACTTCACCACTATAGACATAAATTTCATAAGGGCCAGCCTCAAGATCGGGGGCTTGGCTTATTGATAATTGGGAGTCCACAATGCTTGAGAAAATTTCTCAGGTGGGGAAGTTTAATAGTTCCATATTTTTTTCTCCAGTCCCTCAAGGGACTTTGCAAATACTTTTTTATTATCTGCCTCCAATACTCTGGAATCTATACAGAATCACCACATCTCATTCTCTATTTCAGACTCCATGTATTTAGGTTGTTTAAACAAACTGGCCAAACAGGTTAACTTAGATTGTGTGCTACAGAAAATTTAAGTTTTGGACAAAATAAACATCTCTTCCTTTGGTTTTACACAGAAGGTGAAGTTCTAAAATACAGACAATATCATCCTTTACCCTTTATTCTGATTTACTTCCCAACCAGATCAGCTTCAGTCTTATCTCTTAATGAAGTCTGATCTCTTTGTTGGCTTCTTTAACAGCTGCCGTATGGAGCAATGCTGACTTTCAGAGCTGCAGAACTACAACTCCGAGTCTCAGGTTTTCACACAGGTACCCAAAGATCCAGGGAACTACCAAGTTATACACATAGAGCACAATTTCTCAGAATTTAGAAGTTACACTTCTGTCTCAGGAATAAATGTGACTGCTGTAAAAGTTTACAATCTAGACCCCAATTTTTACATAAGCATTTTCTAAATTAGACCCACAGGGCTATGAGAGGATAAAACAAGGCAGAGAAAAGCCCCTTACAACCAAATGCTTATCATCAGAAGGAGCCCCCTCAAGGAATAAGAGTGCAGGGCTAAACCCAAAAGGCAAAAACACAAAGTCTAAGTCAGTTTTTGCCAAGAAATCAGCACCCATGACAAGCACTTGTGATGTGTCCTCATGGTTGGACATACTGGTCACAAGTTCTAATTGGGGAACTATGTGCTGACAAATCAGTCCTTTCATGTGAGTCATCAGCAATGGTCTAACTCTCTAGACCAGGGACTCTCCTATTAATGATTTGGAGATTTTATATATATATATATATTTAATAAAAAGAAAGCAGTGATTTATTATTATTTTCATCCAATGAGGCTTAACTCACAGTCTTTTTTTTTAACTCTTTTTATTGTGAAATATAACATATCTACAAAAAAGCAATAAATTTCAAACTACATTTTAACAATTAGTTATAGAACAGATTTCAGAATTTGGTATGGGTTACAGCTCCACAATTTAAACTTTTTCCTTCTAGCTACTCCAGGACACTGGAGACTAAAAGAAATATCAATATAATGATTCAGCAGTCATACTCATTTATTTATTTTTTTTTTCGCATGGGCAGGCACCAGGAATCGAACCCGGGTCTCCAGCATGGCAGGCAAGAACTCTACCTTCTGAGCCACTGTGGCCTGCCCCATGCTTATTTATTAAATCCTATCTTCTCTGTTATAATTACTCCTTCTCTGATCCTTTTCCAAGTCTTTAGGAATATTTGGGTTATGCCCCATTCTAATATTTTAGAATGTTGAAAAGGGGTGTCAACAATATGGGATAGGGGGATGCAACTGGTTGATGTTCTAGAGAGGGTGGCCTCTCTGGGTTTTAGGACTTATCAGTTCTAGCAACCATCTGCAGGTCTTAGTTTTCTGAAAAGTAAACTTAGTGCATGCAAATTTTGTAGAATCTCAGATAGAGCCCTGAATGTTTCTTAGGGTTAACAAGAATGCTGTTGGTTGGGGGTTGGCAAACCTTAGCAATTAGCACTATCTAGCTGAAGCTTCTGTAAGAGTAGCCTCCAGAGTAGCCTCTCAACTCTATTTGAACTCTCTTAGACACTGATACCTTATTTTGTTACATTTCTTTCTCCCCTTTCGGTCAGGAAGGCGTTGTCGATCCCACCGTGCCAGGGCCAGGCTCGTCCCTGGGTTAATGCACAGTCTTGATGGCAAACACAGCTCCTGAGACAGCAGGTACTAAACAGAACTAGCCAGGATCCCTTCCCCTTTACCGCCTTCTCACACCTTCTCTCCCATTCACTCTTTGGCTTCTCTCACTTTTACATCCACACCTCTGTTGATTCAGGGTCCAGCCTGGCCAGCTGAGCAAAACATTTTTAACAGCAATCCAAATAACTTTATCCTCTTATAAAACACGAGATGACTCTGCTCATGTGGATGGCTATAAAGTGATTTTGAAACTAATTAGGCTTTTATTGAGGGACCTGGGAATGACAGAGTGTGATGACGTTTCTTCATTTCAAGGGTGAATATTTCTTCCTCCTTACTGTTTGGATTTCTTACTTGAGGTCTTCTTGAGCTTGTTTCTAGAATTGTATTTGTTAACATTTAATGCTCTTCTCTGCGTGACTTTTTGGCGGGGAAGTAAGGGGGGCAGACGTCAGCTTCAGGAAGCCATGGGGTTGGTCCCAGCTGAGCCACTTGCTGGCTTCGCTGACTGTGTGGTCTGGGACAAGGGGTCACTGATGCGCTCTAAGTTCATTTCTTTATCTCTGAAGCTGGAGTAGAGGGTCATTAAAAGGATTACATAAGACATAGTAAGCATTCCATAAATACTAGACATTATTATTATGCGCTTGTGCCCTAAAGGGATGGATTCTGCCATTTGCTGTAACAGAGACCCAGAAAAGCAGAGTGTTGTTGAGAGAAAACACGGCGTGCCACCTGGGTGTGATCCAGCAGAGCAAGAATGAATTAGCATCACATTATCCAAGCTCCCAGAGCGAATGGCGCAGAAACCCCCAGTGCATTCATGTGAGGAGTGCACTCAGAGGCCAAACACCTGCGTGCACAGATGGCTCATTCCCGCCTCGGGGCCTGGCTCACCAGCTCGCAACAAGTTTGCTTGGGGAATTCCCTAGACGATTCCAATGGCTCTTATCGCTCAAAGGCCTGATAAACTCATCTCCGTGATAAATCAGAGCTGTCTCAGACCTGGAAATTGATGCTCCTGGGACTACGCTGGAGAGTATAACCAAGGTCTGTCTCTTTGACCCTCCACTTTCTATTTATCGATCAACCCCCCTTCTGACTGGCACATTTCTAAGATATGTTACAAGAGGACCCTAGAAGTGTTTTTCTAAGTGAACTTTTTCTTATTTTCTCCAACCACAATCAAGTCTTGTTGAGGGGCCCCTTCTGACTTATTAAGATGATTTTACATATTTCTGTTCTAATTCATTGTGTGATAGTTTTATGGTTTCATGCTCTGTGCTGGTTTGAAAGCATTATGTACCCCTGAAAAGCCATATTTTCATCCTGATCCAATCTTGTGGGGGCAGCTGTTTCTTTTAAACTTTGTTCAATACTATAGATTGGAAACTTTCGATTAGATTATCTCCATGGAGATGCGATAGACCCAATTGTGGGTGTGATCTTTTGATTAGATGGAGATGTGACTCCACCCATTCCAGGTGGGTCTTGATTAGATAACTAGAATCTTTAAAAGGGGAAACATCTTGGAGAAAGCCAGAAACAACAGAGCCTACAGAAACCTCAGAGCGGACAGAGAGAGAGCTGACAGAAACTTGAGAGCAGAGGTGACACAAATGCTGACATTTGGAGAACAGAAGTCTGGAGATGGTTGGAGCCCATCAGACATCACCATGAGATGTTAAGCAAGCCAGAACCTGAGAGAGCTAAGGGAAGCCAAGAGATGAAAGCCAGCCCTAGAGAAGCAAAGTGAGGAACCCCCACAGGAACAGAGGCTGAAAGCAATGGAGCCCAGGAGCAAGGGACAAGCAGATGCTAGTCACGTCACTACCCAGCTGACAGAGGGGTTCCAGAGGCATCTGCTTTTCTTGAATTTAGGTATCTCTCCCTGGATGCCTTAGTTTGGACATTTTCATAGGTTTAGAACTGTTAACTTATAACTTATTATATTACCATAAAGGGAACATAATAAAAAGCCATTCCAGTCCTGGTATATAGCATTCCAACAGCTTGCAAACTAATATATTCTCCAAGCAGAGTTTTCAGATAAAATGCTGGATGCCCAATTAGATTAGAATTTCAGATAAACAACAAATAATGTTTTGGCATAAGCATGCACCAAATATTGCATGGGACATATACTGACATGAAAACATAGTTCAATGTTTATCAGAAATTCTAATTAAGGGGGCATATTGTTTGTTTATTTGCTGAATCTGGCAGTCTTATGTCCAAGGGAGATCTTATGTCCATATTTCCAAATTCTTGGAGGGATGGCTACCTTGTTATTTTTTATATAACCCATGCACAGTTCTGGGAAGGCAAGAAAGGTCATGTTATGTGCAACAAAGACACATTCCATGCAAATAGCGAATATCTCCCTGTGCAAGGCTTAGTGCTGTGCCTCAGGGAGAGTGACATCTGGTAAGACTCAAGCCTTGACCAATACAAGGCAGAAGCCAGGCACACGAGGGAGGTGCCCCATGCGCCACCGGCAGCCAGAGGACACGGTGGGGGATCACATTTGCCTGGGGGGGCAGGAGGAGGAAAGGTTCCCTGCAGGGGTGGCATCTGAGATGCACTTAAAAATATCAACAGGTAGAGTCTGGGCAGTCCCGCGTTCAAGGGCGAGGGGGTGAGTTGAGCACCCAGAGTGAAGAGGAAAAAGTTAAGACATTCTTGGTGATTTTGTTTGGTGGGAACATACAAAACATACAGAGATGACAGGGGAATAATGCTGGAAAAAGTCATTTAGATTAAATAAGCATACAAAAAAAAAAACCCCCAAAAAACACAGAACCTGGAGTCACCAAAGCTTTTTTCAAATACTGAAATATTCCCTGAGATTCTCTAAGGAGAGGAGGTGAACTTTATTCTTGTTCTCCAAGGAATGTTTGTTTTGTTCTGTTTTGTTTTTATCACATCTAGGGTAGTTGCATTCACAAACAGATTCTGCTACCATTAAACATTTAATTACCATTAAATGTTTCCTTTAAAAGAGGAAATATTTTGGAAAAAGTGATAGAGCCATGAGACCCACGAGAGCCCACTCAGCCAGAAACCTTTGGAGATGAAGAAAGAAAATGCCCTTGGGGAGCTTCATGAAACAAGAAGCCTGGAGAGGATGCTAGCAGACATTGCCATGTTTACCATGTGCCTTTCCAGGCAAGAAAGAAACCCAGAAGCAGAATTCTCAGGGTCTGAGAAATAAGCAGGTGTGTTCAGATGAAGCAGCAAATGTCTAGGGGAAGATGGCTGATGGAAGAAAATACAAATATCTTTTGCTATACGGGTTAGATGCCATCCAGGGAAGTTGAGTAGGAAAAGAATTTCTGAAAAGTAAATTATTTTCCCATGTTTCAATAAAAAGCCCGAGTCCTGGCCTCTCAAATCCAATCTGCTCATATATTATATGGCCTTTAGGCAGTGTCTAAGCTAAAAACCCGGAGGAGACTCAGTTTTCTCACCTGTAAAATGAGGGAGGGGGGGGGTACAAATGGCTGCATTTCTTTCCAACCAATCCGAAGGAAAGTTCTTGACGATGAAGGTATCAGCAGCAGGACACGCCCTCCCAGGGGGCCCCAGGTACCTGAGACCCCTTGGTTCCTTTCTCAGTGAAACAAATGCTGATTGAGCCATCTCAGGAATGAGCTGTCCCGAGGAGGGCTGGAGGGTAGGATTCCTTCTTCCAGCTTTCAGAGATGTGGGCTCATCCTGGGAAGATGAGGCCCAGATAGTAATTTGTTACATTCGTGGTGGTTATAGGTTGAGTTGTGTCCTCCAAAAAGATATGCTCAAGACCTAACCCTCTGTGCTGGTTTGAAAGGATTATGAAAAAAAGCTATGTTTTAATCCTGATCCATCTTGTGGAGACAGCTGTTCTTTTAATCCCCATTCAGCACTGTAGGTTGGAAACTTGATTAAATTATCCCCACAGAGATGTAACTCACCCAATTGTGGGTATTAACTTTTCATTAGAGGGAGATGTGACTCTACCCATTCTAGGTGGGTCTGGATTAGTTTACTGGAATCCTTTAAAAGAGGAAACATTTTGGAAAAAGCGATAGAGCCACAAGGCCCACGAGAGTCCACTCAGCCAGAAACCTTTGGAGATGAAGAAAGAAAATCTCCCTTGGGAGCTTCATGAAACAAGAAGCCTGGAAAGGATGCTAGCAGACGTCGCCATGTTCACCATGTGCCTTTCCAGTCGAGAGAGAAACCCTGAACACCATCAGCCTTCTCGAACCAAGGTATCTTTTCCTGGATGCCTTAGTTTGGACATTTCTATAGACTTGCTTTAATTTGGACATTTTCATGGCCTTAGAACATGTAAACTTGCAACTTAATAAATTCACCCTTTTAAAAAGCCATTCTGTTTCTGGTATATCGCATTCCAGCAGCTTGCAAACTAGAACACGCCTGGTCCCTGAATGTGACCCCAACTGGAAATAGGATTTCCATAGGCTGAGGGTGACCCTAGACCAAAAGGCCCGGCATCCTCTTAAAAAGGGGGGAGCTAGATACAGAGCAGAGACACAGGGGAGGAGGCCATGGGACATCTGTGGCAGAGATTGGAGTGACACTTCTGCAAGCCAGGAAACACCAGAAGCTGCAAGAGGCAGGAACAGGGTCTCTTCATGTTTCAGAGGGATCTTGAACCTGCTGATACCTTCATTTTGGATTTCCACCTCCAACGGGGTGATAAATACACTTCTATTGCTTTAAGCCATCCAAGTTGCAGCACTTTGTTCTGGCAGCCCCAGGAACTAAGAGAGGGACCCCGTGACCCAGGAATACTGCATGGGTATTCATCCCCCTAGAGCCCTCCCATTGGATCCAGGCTGCAGAAGGCGCTGTGCCAGCTCAGGGCCTGGTCCTGAAGCAAGGCCCAGCATTCCACCACTTCACTGAGCTGAGCTGCCATAGGACGGTGAGGAGAGGCCCTGAGGGGAGGCAGACGCCCTGAGATTAAGGCAGAAGAGAACCACAGCAAAAAGCTGAGGCCCCGATCTGAGCTTGTAGCCCCGTTGCTAGGTGTCTGCCTGGAGGAACTGAGTGTGGGGACACGAATGGACATTTGCACACGGGTGTCTATGGCAGCAGCGTTCATGATTCACAATGAATGGAGGCAGCCTAAGGATACAACGACCGAGGAATGGAAGGAGGAACTATGGTGCATACAGACAAATGGACTACTGAGTGGCCGCAAGAAGGAATGAAGTTGTGAGGCATGCAACTAAGTGACTGGACCTTAGGAGCTGTATGTTGAATGAAATGTCAGGAACAAAAAGATAAATACTATCATGCCTCATGCATACGGACTAACCAGAATATACAAACTCAGAGAATTGAAGTTGAGAGCATGGGTTATCACGCTGGGGCTTATTATAAAGGATCCTAGACTGTAAACTCTTACAGCAGTCACATATATTCAGGAGTTGTAACTGATATTTCTAAATTCTGAGATACTGAGCTGTTTGTGTATAATTTGGTCATTCCCTGGAATTTGGGTGTTTGTGTGACACGTGAGACTCAGGTGAGCGCTGAAGCTATGAAAGTCAGCACCACCCCATGAAGCAACTTTGCTTTTAACTTTGCTAAAAAGTTGAAAAAGGGATTTAACTTGTATGGTCAGTTTATTTGAACACCATAATTAACATGGAATCCTGAATAGGGCATGAGATTTTTTTTTTTTTTTTCTAACATGGGCAGGCATCAGGAATTGAGCCTGGGTCTCTGCACGGCAGGCGAGAACTCTGCCACTGTGCCACCATCGCCTGCCCAGGGCATGAGATCTTGTTGTTTTGTACAGGTTAGTGTGATGCCCCAATACATCCCAGAGTAATTTTGGCAGAGAATAAAAGTATTTGCAAAGTCCCCTTGAGGGAGTGGGGAGAAAAGAGGAACTATTAAACTTCCCCACTTGGGGAATTCCTGATATTCTTGCAAGCAGTGGGGACAACCAATTTAATATGCCAAGCCCTCAATCTTGGGGTTTGATCCTATGAAACTTATTCCTGCAAAGGAGAAGCTAAGCCTACTTATAATTATGTCTAAGAGTCACCCCCAGAGAACCCCTTTTGTTGCTTGGATGTGGCCTCTCTCTCTAAGCCAACTCAGCAGGTGAACTCACTGCCCTCCCCCTACACAGGACATGACTCCCGGGGTGTAAACCTCCCTGGTAATATGGGACAGGACCCCTGGGGATGAGCTGGGACCCAACATTATAGGACTGAGAAAACCGTCTTGACCAAAAGAAGGGAGAGAGAATTGAGACAAAATAAGGTTTCAGTGGCTGAGAGATTTCAAACAGAGTCAGGAGGTTATCCTGGAGGTTATTCTCACACATTATATAGATATCCCTTTTTAGTTTATGGTGTACTGGAGTGGCTGGAGGGAAATACCTGAAACTGTAGAGTTGTGTTCCAGTATGTGATTGTGCAAACCTTGTGTCTGATGCTCCCTTTATCCAGGGTATGAACAGATGTGTAAAAAAATAATACGGAAAAATAAATAAAGTAATGGGATGGGGGACAAGAGGTAAAAAAAAAATTGGGTATTAGCAATACTAGTGGTTAATGATATGGAGGAGTAAGAGATATGGGATATATGTTTTTTTCTTTTTCCTTTTTATTTCTTTTTCTGGAGTGATACATATGTGCTAAAAATGATCATGGTGATGAATACACAACTATGTGATGATATTGTCAATCACTGATGGTATTCTTTGGATGGACTGTATGGTGTGTGAAGATATCTCAATAAAAATATTCAAATAATACAAAAAAAAAAAAAAGGGCAGAGGCCCAGATACAGCCCCCACCCCATCAAGCCATTCCTGTAGTCCCCAGACACCTGAGCCAAGCTGGCTGAGACCCCTGACCCTGGGGCGCCGTGTTCGATGTTCCCATGCAGAGAAAGACAAGCCTTCCCCCTGGGCGCCGTCTAAATTCCTGGCCCAAAGAATTGCGAGCAAGTGGCCGCTAAGGTTTTGGGTAGTTTGTTCCACAGCCGTAGGTCATGAGTCAGCGTACTCCCAGGAAGGGTAAAACGCCCATAAAAATGTCAGGAATCTGTGCCGTCCAGCTGGCCGGGTCCCTGCGGGGCAGAGAAAGGCGCGTGTCCGGCTTAGCCCCAGGCAGAGCGCGTGGGCCGCTGGAAGCTGAGCGGGGGGCCCTCGGGGCCCCATTTCCAGGGCTGGGTGGGGCTGGCAGATGCTGGCCCTTCTTGCTCCCAGCAGCCCTGAGCGGAGCGCCCCACCCTGCCTTTGTCCAGCTGGTTGAGGCTTCCCCCAAAGAGGGATGTCATGGGGGGTTGCGTTGGAGGTAGGGGGGCTGCTATGGAGTCAGCGGGGCCTCAACGGGCAGACCCCCGCAGGTCCCCCGCCCTCCTGGCAGAAGTGGGGGCACACGAACGGGGCGGGGGGGGGGAAAGCACACCTCACGGGGCAGCGAGGGCAGTGCCAGGGGCTCTTCATTCCTCCCGCAGCAGGAGGCAGGACGGGGCAGCCGGCCCCTTGGCCGCAGAGGGGAGCAGGGTGGCTAAATCCAGGGGACCCGACTGGAAGGCAGGAGGGCTTCACACTGGGCTTTGACCACTGCACATGCTTTGAGGGGCTCCGGAGGGGGTGCGGTGTCTGTCCTGCTTGCCTGGCCCCCACCCCTACACAGGCAGAGACCCCAACTGCAGAGACAGGTGTTCTGGGCGGAGTGGAGGGTTTGGGGGATGGCAGTAGGAAAGGTAAGCATGAAACCCCAATGCAGGGTCAAGGCAGTGTATGGACCAGGCCATTCCCGAAGGCAGGCGGTGCTGTCTGGTCACCCTGTGAGTTGGAGGTGATCGACGAGAAGTTTCTCGGAGATTTGGTGACCAAAATAAAGTGGGGGCGGGGTGGTGTCAGGGAAGGGAAGAAGCTGGAAAGGTCAAAGACGGGTCTGAGGCGGGCCTCCACATCATGGAGAAGATGATGTGGCCTTCACAGAAACAGGAAGTCAGAAGGGAGAGCTGAGCTGGGAGGCAAAGAGGATGTGCTGGCTGTTGGGGAAGTTGGAAAGTGAGAAGGCTCCAGCTCCAGAGGAAACAGGCAGTGGAGGGACAAAGTCACAGCCCAGGGAATATTCCCATCGGGACTGGCTGTGATAGGCCAAAAAGTATCCCCTGCACCCCAAAAAAGCCACCCATGTCCAGATACCTGGACCCTGTGAATGTCACCTCCTGGCATAAAAGGGTCTTTGTAGATGTGATTTAGTAAAGGATCTTGGGATGGGGCTCAGCCTTGCTTATCCACATATTTACCAGAGTCCATAGGAGGGAGCTGGGAGATTTCATCACACACAGAGCGAAGAGGATGACGTGAAGATGGAGCACGAAGCGGTTTGAAGATGCTCGTCTTGAAGATTGAAGGGATGGCGCCACCAGCCAAGGAATGCCCAACAGCCTCCAGAAACTGGGATTGGCAAGGAACAGATTCTCTTCTAGAGCCCCCAGAGGGAGCCCGGCCAAGCCACATTGATTTTGGACTTCTGGCTTCTAGAAATGAGAGAGAATCCATTTCTGGTAAGCCCCCAAGGTTGTGGTAAATTGTTACAGCAGCCACAGGAGACGAAGACACTGACTGTCCCATAAGTCACAGACTCTTAATTCACAGCCAGGACCTCCAACCTGGGCCCCAGGTTTTACTTGGGGTATCTCTTCATCCTCGGACAATACTGCGAGGAGGAACTGTTAGTACCCCATTTCACAGAGGAAACTGAGGCACAGAGAGGGAGGGTAACTTTCCCAAGGTCACAAAGCCTTGTGACCAAACCCAGTTCACACTGAGATCCGTGTGCCTCCAGAGGTGACTTCTAAATACTCTGCTGCCTCTCTCTTAGCTAAGACCACGTAGTCCTACAAATATTATACCTGCAAGTTTCCGGCCCTCTTAACTGAATTGGTGCCCTACTCTCAGGGTCCCATATCATAAAAGCCATTGTGGGAAACAACTGCCTTTCAAAGCCCGCCTCTGTCACAGGGTTGTGGCTCCTTGTGCTCCTTCCTCCTAACCCTGATTTGTCACAAATTGGGACCCTAAGAAGCGGGAGCTTGTTCTGGGTCTTAAAGCTGGCCCTGAGATTTCATGCAGAGCCTTCCCACCTGACACACTGAATATTTTAGGAGCAGATGAGCTTACATGTGGAAAGCACTGGGGGCTTGATGGCATGTTCTGAGACCACGCTCCAGAGTGGGAAGGAAAGGGGACGCACTCCCCTGAGCACGCCCCTGGGCATGGCAGCCACCCTGCCACAGCCACCTCCCTCCTCTGGAGGAAACGTGGGGAATCAAGACCTGGAGTTTCTCAGATCACTGATCAGTTTGTGGTGGGACCCCTGACCCCAACAGGCCCATCCATTGGCTGCCAGATGGCCCAAAAGGGCTCCCAGCAGTTGGCTGGTGAACTGGAGAAGATTGAACCAGAGAGAGAGAGCGAATGAATGGAAAGGAAGCTATCCCATTTTCTCTGTATCTTTCAATGTTGCTTGACTTAAATGTTTGAAAAATGAATGTTACAACTTTCACCCGCTAAGGAATGTTTAATGTCTGCCTTAATACAAAGCTTACTCTAAAAAAATACCAGTTGTGTGTTTTCTCAAAGTAAAAAAAAAAAGTCAACCTGAACCTGTGGTCATTGATTTCAAAATGGTTTATTCCTGTGGTGCTCAGCTGACCACAGTTTGGGGTGCATATAGATTTTGCTTACAGATCCTAATACGAGACTAAACCTGTTCTTACCGTCTCTCTCCAACCGCCACCATCAACACAACTCCTAACCCAGGGCGGCTTTAGCTGAGTATTACCACAAGCAAATGAAACCTCAGCCTGAGAACTTCACACATGGGCTTCCGGTAGCTGTGGGGAGAGGTCGGCAAGGCGACAAACAAAGGAAACAAAGAGGACATGAGAGGGAAGTGGGGAGGGAGGAAGGCAAAGAAATGGAAGGAGCTAAAAATAAAAGTAGATAAAAAAATAATAATGGCCACCCCCAACTCCCATCCCATGTCTGGCACTGTAGCCGTTTCTGCATTTAATGTTTACTGCAAACTTACTGGGTGTTACAGTTGTCATAGGTGAGGCAACTGGCACTCATAAAGGCTGTCATTTCCCTAAATTCACACAGCTTGCTAGGGAGGGAGGCCAGAATTTGAATCCATGTTCATCTTACATCAAAGTCCATGATTTTCTCCATTCAATCAGAGGAGTACTATACTCACTCCTTAAAGAAACTTAGAAAAGAAAAAGGAAAAGCAGCATAGTAATTCTCTAGAAAAGTCATTGTTGAGAGTTGAAAGCCTGGATGAAAGAAGGTGGTGAGTTATGTTATATGCTGCATTTGTGGGTTTGGACCTCTTGTGTTATTGAGCAAAAAGGCCATTAAAGAAATAGATCCTGTGCTGCTTTGAAAGGATGTATGGACCCTAGAAAAGCCATGTTTTAATCCAAATCCCAGTTCGTAAAGGCAGAATAATCCCTATTCAATACTGTATGTTTGAATCTGTAATGAGATCATCTCCCTGGAGATGTAACCCAGTCAAGAGTGGTTATTAAACTGGATTAAGGGAGATGTGTCTCCACCCATTTGGGTGGGTCTTGATTGGTTTACTGGAGTCCTATAAAAGAGGAAACATTTTGGAGAATGAGAGATCTTTGAGAGAGCAGAGAATGACATAGCCATGAGAAGCAGAGTCTACCAGCCAGCGAACTTTAGAGATGAAGAAGGAAAATGCCTCCCGGGCAGCTTCATGAAACAGGAAGCCAGGAGAAGAGATGCTAGCAGATGACGCCATGTTTGCCATGTGCCCTTCTAGATAAGGAAGGAACCCTGATTGTGTTCGCCATGTGCCCTTCCACTTGAGAGAGAAACCCTCAACGTCATCGGCCTTCTTGAACCAAGGTATCTTTCTCTGGATTCCTTTGATTTGACATTTCTATAGACTTGTTTTAATTGGGACATTTTCTCAGCCTTAGAACTGTAAACTAACAACTTATTAAATTCACCTTTTAAAAAGCCGTTCTGTTCCTGATATATTACATTTCGGCTGCTAACAAACTAGAACAGATCCCACAAAGGCTGCCGAGAAAACACAACTCTTCTAGGCTTCCTTCTAATAAGGAGTTGTGGCTGCAGTGAAAGCATCTTTTTTTTTTAATTTTTTTTTATTGAGAAATATCCACACACATACAGTTCAACCATATTACATAATCAATGGCTCACAATATCATCACATAGTTGTGTATTTTTCACCATGATCATTTTTAGAATGTATGTATCACTCCAGAAAAAAAAAAAAACTCATACGCCCCATACTCCTTACCGCTCCTTCTCATTGACCACTAGTATTGCTAATCTACCCAATTTTTACCCTTTATCTCCCCGTATTATTAATTTACTTTTTTTTTAACTCATCTGTCCATAACCCTGGATAAAGGGAGCATCAGACACAGGGATTTCATAATCACACAGTTTCATCATAAAAGCTATATAGTTACACAGTCTTCAAGAAACAAGGCTACTGAACACAGTTCAATAGTTTCAGGTACTTCCCTCTAGCCACTCTAATACACCCTAAACAAAAAAGGAACATCTATATAATGTACAAGAATAACCTCCAGGATAACCTCCCAACTCTGTTTGAAATCTTTCAGTCACTAAGATTTCATTTTGTCTCTTTTCTCTCTTCCCCATTTTGGTCAGGAAGGCTTTCTCATTCTGATGATGTCGGGTCCCAGCTCATCCTCGAGAGTCAAGTCCCACATTGCCAGGGAGATTTACACCTCTGGAAGTCATGTCCCATGTAGTAGGGAGGGCAGTGAGTTCACCTGCCAAGTTGGCTTAGAGAGATAGGCCACATTTGAGCAACAAAAGGGCCTCTCTGGGGGTGACTCTTAGATCTAATTATCAGTAAACTTAGCCTGTCCTTTGCAGGAATAAACTTTACATAGAGGCGAGCCCTAAGATTGAGGGCTCAGCCTATTGAATTTGTTGTCCCCACTGTTTGCAAGAATATCGGGAATTCCTCAGATGAGGAAGTTAAATATTTCCTCCTCTCTCCCCAGTCTCCCAAGAGGACTTTGCAAATACATTTTTATTCTCTGCCCAAATTACTCTGGGATATATCAGAGCATCACACTAACCTGTACAAACCAACAAGATCTCATGCCCTATTCAAGATTCCATATAATTATGGTGTTCAAGAAAATTGACTGTTCCAGTTTGCAAGGTGCCAGAATGCAATGTACCAAAAAACAGAACAACTGTTACAAAGAGAAATTTAAGTTGCAAATTTACAGTTCTAAGGTCATGAAAATGTCCAAATGAAGACAAGGCTATAAAAATGTCCAATCTAAGGCATCCAGGGAAAGATACCTTTCAAGAAGGCCAGTGATGTTCAGGGTTTCTCTCTCAGCTGGAAAAGCACATGATGATGTCTGCTAGCTTTGTCCTCAGGCGTCTCCAATGGCTTGCTCAGAGCTCTGTTCTGTGGCTCTGTCAGTTTTGGTGGTTCTCATTACTCTAAAGCTTTTTCCAAAATGGTTCCCTCTCAAAGGACTCCAGTAAGCAACCCCACCTTGAATGGGTGGAGACACATCTCCATGGAAACCGTTTAATCAAAAGTTACTACCCACAATTGGGTGGGTTGCATCTCCATGGAAATCATCAACACGTTCCCACCCAGCAATATTGAACGAGGATTAAAGGACATGGCTTTTCTGGGGTCCACCACAGATTCAAACTGGCACACTGACCATACAAGTTGAACTAGACAATACGCTACCCCAAATATAAATTTTGCACCAAATAAATCTCTCAACCTCTTCAACAGAGGTTGAAGTTTGAAAATAAAGGCCGTATCATCCTTTACCCAGTATTCTGATTTAACTTAGTTCTATCCAGATCAGCTTCATTCATGTCTCTAGACAAAGTCTGATCATTTTTTTCAGCTTTTTAAACAGTTGCTGAAAGGGGTAATGCTGATTTTCATAGCTTCAGTGCTCTAGTTCTTGAGTCTCAGGTGTCACATTCCAAAGTTTCAGGGAAGGACCAGGTTACATACAAATAGCTATTATCTCAGAATTTAGAAATATCAGTTACAACTTCTGAATATATATGACTGCTTTAAGACCTTACAGTTTAGGACCCTTTACAATAGTCCTCAACCTAATAACCCATGCTCTTGGCTTCAATTCTCTGAATGTGTATATTCTAGTTGGTCCATATGAGTGAGCCATGATAAGATTTGTCTTTTCATTTCTGACATTTCATGCAACATACAGTCCTTAAGCTTCATTGACCTAGCTACATGCCTCACAAGTCCATTGCATGTAAAGACCCACAGGTCCCCCCTTACCTTCATCAGTTGTTGTTGCCTTAGGCCACCTCCATCCACTGCAAATTAGGAACACTGCTGCCATAAATATGCAAATGCCCGTTCATGTCCCCACTCTCAGTTCCTCCAGGTATATCGCAACCCCACCCCTAGCCTCCTATGGAACCCCCCATGGTCAAGAGTCTGCACCTCTCAGTTTTCCTACAGACAGTGAATAGGTACATCTCGTTCTCTACATTTTCTCTAGTACTTGTTCCTTTCTGTTCATTTTGTTAGCACATCATACAATCCAACCTAAGTAAACAGACATGCCTCTGCCACCATAATCTATATGAGGACATTACATTTTCTTTTGCGTAGAATCAATACCCCTTCCCTCATGCCCCCTGCTTGTTGACATTTAGTTTTGGCATCATGAAAACATCTTGATCTCACAAATTAAGCATAACTCAGTCCTGAGTACCTTTTGGTAGGTACCCCACTCAAAGCTAACTTCCGAAACTATTTTACACTTAAAACATTGCCCCAATGGACATGCTTTCATCATTTATTCCAACTTTTTATTATGAAAAATTTCAGGCATACACAAAATTTAAAAGAATAGCATAATAGGCAATTAATATTCCTTCATTTGTTTTATCTCTCGCTGTCTCTGTCTCTTTGTCAGTCTCTATCTCTCTCTATATAAATACATAAGCATATACGTGTGTATCCATACATACATGCATAATATTTCACCATCTTCTAAGAATATGTATATTTTCTTACATAAACATCATATTCCATAATCGCACTGAGAAAATTAATAATAAATCTATAATACATCTACTAGCCTGTAGTTATTCAAATTTTTTACAGCTTTTTAAAACCTACAACTGATCAAAGTCCACTCATTGTATTTGACTGTATGTCTCTTTAGTGATCTTCAATCTAGAATATTCCCCTCTCCACACTCCCCATCACACATCTCTTTATTTTCCCTAAACCTTGACTTTTTGAAGCATCCTGGAGAATTGTCTTATAAATGTCCTGCATTCTGGATTTTATTTGTTTGATTTCTCCTGATGGGGTTTTATATGCTTCTCCATCTGCTGTGTCTTTTTCTAGACACTAGAAGTTAGATCTAGAAGCTTGATTTGAGTCATATACAGCATTTTGGTAGGAATCTTCCATTCATATCTCATCATGCCAGTTTGCCCCAGGTTAATGATACCATGTTTGATGACTTAGGGTTGTGGCTGCCAGCTCTCTCCATTATAAGGATGCATTCCAATTTACATTTAGCAATCTGTGGACTAATGCTTTGGCACTCTACAATACTCTATTTCCCAATGACCCTTCATCTAATGAATTTCACATTTCATTGACTATCCTTACCTGAATCCATAATTAACATGGGAAGTTACAAAACAGTACATTTCTAATTTATCATTCTTGCTACATTTTTAACTAGTAATCTTCTGTAGAAAAGAGCTTCCCTGCCCTCTCTTGGACCACTTGAGGCCAAAATGTACTGTTAAATTTTTTTTTAAATATATTAAAAATAAGTAAAATATGGGGGGTGGGTAACCCATTATGGACTCATTGGGTTTTTATTTATTCAATTCAATTCAAACAAACAACTACAATCATTATTCCTTTGATGTTCAAATTGACCCAGACTCAGCCAGTTGGACCTCCTCCAATCTTGCTCTTGCATTGCTGGACAAGTCCCCATTGGTTTTGAGTGTTTCCTTGCTTCCCAAGTCAAAATGTCCCAGGCTCACCTTTTACTTTCTTTGCTCCAGACCTGGAGTCAACCACTACGTGAAGGAGTGCTTCTTCCTTCAGTGGAGAATAGCCTTTAGAGACCAAAATCTGTGTAAAAAAGTGTGCGTATTACCCTGGGATGGCATTACTTTTAGGCCTTCTCAGTGGAAATGTTAGAAAATGTAATTTAAAAAATCAGGAATTTATGTTGATCTTTTCATTCAAATTTATTTATTTATTTATTTTTAAATTTGCATATGGGCAGGAGGCACCAGGGATCGAACTCCAGACCTCCAGCACGGCAGGTCGGAGCTCTGCCTGCTGAGCCACGGCAGCCGCCCTTTTCATTCAAATTTAATACTAAAGGGTTGTTTCTTCAATTTTCTTTTGTATTTATCTCTTTTCTCATTG
>PVIY010014109.1:46392-57476 GCA_004026745.1 Myrmecophaga tridactyla | reverse complement strand
GGATGATGGAAATGGTAGCACAGCATTATAAATGTAATTAACACCACTGAATTATATATTTGAATATGGTTAAAAGGGGAAATTTTAGCACATATGTATGTATTACTAGAATAAAAAACTTAAAAATAACAAACATAAGATTGTACAATACAAACTGTAAACCCAAATGTTAACTATGAACTATAGTTAACAGTACAATTATAATATTCTTTCATAAATTTTAACAAAGGTAACACACTAATATAAAGTGTTAGTGGTAGTATGGGGGAGGGGGTTATATGGGAACTCTGTATTTCCTGAATGATTTTTTTATAAAAACTATTACTTCACTAATAAAAATACATATATTTAAAAATAAAAATGCACCCTCCCAGCATACTTGGAGGGCCTACTTCCAAAATACACCATAGTGGAGAAATGATTGGTTTGCATGCTTAGTTATAGTCTTTAATTACTTGTGCTCTTTCAGCAGTTCTGCAAAATAGTTCACAGAGGTTCGTGTAAATAAGCCAGAGTGAACTTGTTCCCAGAGTTCACCTAGGAGAGAGGCTGCAGTGTCAGGAAGAGGGAAGGAAGAAGTGAGATTGTGTCAACGGGTTTGTTAGCAGGGCCAAGGCAAAGAAGAAACAGGGAAAACCTTGAATTCAGGAAGGTCATTTGAATCATTTTTTAACCATTCTCTATCATTCAGATACCACCTCTTAGCACCTCCCTTAAGACTAAATGTTTGGAGATACTTTTGGATTGGGACCAGTTTTCTTCCTTCCTAATTCATTTTCATGTAGGAAAACTTCCCAAAGCAGCAGCACATACTACTCTGATGAAGGGAAGAATCAGATGATGTCTTGAGTTTTTTTCTAACCATGGAAGTAGACTTGCCCATGGAGAAATCTATGTTGGTTCACACATGTTCTCAGACACCCACCGTAAGGCCAATATCAAGAAATATTGCTAAGTGCAATAAAAAGGACACAGGATTTATCAACTGCTCCAAGAACCTTCCTTTACATTAGCCACCCCTATCTCCTACTTGAGTTTCCATAAGAATCCCTCCTTCAGACTTTATGCCCATAATTCCGTCTTAACAGTTTCCATATGACGCTGAAAAGGACTTGTCTGGACTTCTCTCCGAACATACTATGTGCGTCTGGAGGGCTCGGACTATGAACTTATTGCCTCCAGCACAGTGTCAGGTACTTCATAAGAGATTAAAAAAATGTTTCTGGAGTAGATATATGGGTAAAAGACATTGCATATAGTCCCTCTTTTGCTACTAACTAGCTGTGTGACTAGGGGAAAATTCTGTCATTTCTCAGAGTTTCAGTTTCTTCATCTATAAAATGGGGATTGTAGAAAAGAATAAAAGAAAAATCTAATTATCTATCAGATCCTTCTCTGCTGTCACAAACTAAGACCTTGAGCTAAATTAAATGACCCCAATGGCTATTCTCTTAAGAAGACAGTTTTCTAGCTATCAGTTCTATTTCCCCCAACACAGAGGAATAGGGAGGTGCTCTCTGCCATTCAGCTTCATTTGGAGTGAGCAATGGGGAAATGGGGAGCTAGATCCTAGGCATTAGGTCCAGAAGTAGTGGAGAGATGACACTGGTTCGGAATTGTATGGGGAGTAGCCCTATGAAATGGGCCAGGGAATTAGCATTCTGGGTCAAAGGGACACTTCCACAAATCAAGAATACTTACTACTGGGGAGGCGGGGTGAGGGGAACATGAGTACCCTGTAACTGAGAAATGAGGATTTAAGGGATGATCCTTTTCGCTTTCTGGTACGTTGGAGTGGACAGAGAGAAATACCTGAGAATACAGGTATTTTAGAGAAATACAATCTCTAAATTGTAATCCGGCTGCCTTTATCTCTGATCATGATTATGTGGCCTTCATCTTGTGACCAGGTGATTGTAAAAACCTTCTGACTAACCTTCACTGGCACTCATTTATCCGGTTTTTCAACTTTGGAGTCTGATAATCACCAAAGGCAGCCACTAATGTTTATTAATGAAGGGTCCTAGGTCAGCCCAGAACTAATCTACCCCAAGTTCTTGATAACCAAGACTGGATCTAACCAAAATAGGCCCACCTGATATGTGCAGTAGCTTAGACTTTAACCTACAAGTCACCTATACCTCGTATAATACTAAAAATCACATCCATCATCATATTAAGGCCACCATTTTCTTACATAAATTCTGTGACTAAGCATGTAATCAATGTATGCATACTCAATAATTAAATCACCTCTAATTACATCCTCTGGGCCCACTGTGCTCATTTTCCTAAACCCTACCGCCCGTCGTTTAATTCTATAAAACTCTAAGAATTACTACAGTTCGGGGTGACAGATTTTGGGCCAATAGGCCCTCTCTGCTCTCCTGCTATGCCCCTAGTAATAGACTTTTGCTCTCTTTGAAACCACAGTGTCTCTGGAACTGGTCATTCGAACCCATCAGGCAAAAGAATCCACCACAGTTATCTGGTAACACCCTTTATACCTTTGGCAATAGCGGAGCTTTTACCTAAACAAGTTATTAACTGCAGGACTCATGAAATACACTCACAAGTCCCTGGGAGCACTTCCAACTCCCCTTTCATGACATAACCCGTTTCCTTGTCCAGGAGAAGTGGATAGACTGGGTCTTGCACATATCCAAGGACAAGATGTTCCTGATCTCCGGCAGAATATGTTCCATATCAGAGGCACTGATCTCAGCCTTACAGTTACAGCCTCAGGCTATAAACATGGGTGGTCCCTTGGCAGGAAAACGAAGCCCTTTCTTGTTTTGTGATTCTACTTTGATCCCTGAAGTGGGGGGAGCAGAGAGAAGGGAGCAGGCAACATCAGGTGGATGGGAGGCTGCCCTAAGGGTGTCCTTCTAATAGACACTTGGTAGGTCCCCTTCTCTTCAGCTTTCCACTTCTGAGGATATTTTGATCATAGCATGTCTGCCTTCTCATTTGTCTATAGTTCCCTCTGAATCATCATTGTCAAAGGACCATTAACTCAGCCTTCCCCTACAGCCATCACTCCAAAGACAGGCAGATCTTTCATCCCACTTCTAGTGTCTGCTCTCCACTCTGAGCAATGCCAACTTCCCTGCAAATTAGTTAAGAGTCTTTGAAAGAAGGTGGATGATGGTCCTTGATCCCAAATAACCCCAAAGGCCGTAAAGAACCCAGATCCTTGAAAAACTCCCTTTTCAGAAGCACCCAGCCAGAGCAGAACATGCAGTAGCCTATGTGTTGTGAAAGCTGAGGTCTTCTCTTGTCACTGGTTCTGCTACTAACTAGCTCTGTGACCCTGAGCTTAATTCCATGGGCCTCACTGGCTTCCTTTGAAAGTGGCTGGGAGTTAGTAGAGTCAGTGAAACAGATGAGGTGAAAACAAGTAACAATTTTAAAGTTATGCAGCACATCAGCTATAACATTCTCTTGCACAAGGTTTATAAGCTGAAACTTGGTTTAAGGTGGCTTATTGTCAACCCTATACTGTACCACAGCAGTCTTTTTAAAACACAAATCTCATTATGTGCCCATTGTCCAACCCTATCTCTACTTAAAATGTGGCAATGGATTTGCATTGATTTAAAGATAATAAACACAGTCCTTACCTCCACCAGACCTTACGTTGGTAGCCTGCCAGTTATGCCTCTAACCTTACACCTCAAGCCACTCTCACTCCATCGTATATTCCTGCCATATGCCCCTGTTTTGCAACCACGAAATCAGGATTTAAAGGATTATTTTGATTAATGAATCATTATATAGATATTCCTTTTTTGCTTTCTGGTACATTGGAGTAGACAGGGAAATAACTGAAATCTCTAAATTGTAATCCAGCTACCTTGATCTCTGATAATGATTGTATAGCCCTTATCTTCTGTCCCTGTGATTGTAAAAACTTGTGACTAACCTTCTTTTGTACCCGTTTATCCAGTTTTTTTTTACATTAGAGTCTTGTAATCACTTAAGACAGCCCCTAATGCTTATTAATTAAAGGTCTTGGGTCAGCCCAGACCTAACCCACCCCAAGTCCAAAGTTATGTTGATAACCAAGACTAGATCTGACCAAAGTGGGCCCGCCTGATGTGCACGGCAGCTTAGACTTTCTTCTACAAGTCACCAATACCTCATCCTGCCATTTTCTTACACATGTTCTGTGACAACACATGTAATCAATCTGCACATGCTCAATAATTAGATCACCTCCTCTAATTCTATCACCTGGAGCCACTGTGCTTATTATCCTGAACACTGCCCATCTTTTTTTCTAATAAAACTGCCATAATTATTGTAGTTCAGGGAGACAGATTTGGGGCCAATATGCCATCTGCTCTCCTACTACGCATCTAGTAATACACTTTTGTTCTCTTTGGAACTCCAGGGCTCGGGAATTGGTTATTGAGTATGTCAGGCAAAAGAATCCATGGCATTTGTCCGGTAACATTTTAATTTCCTTGAACTCATCAAGCTTCTTTCCAACTCGAAGTTTTTAACATATCTACTTCCCTCATTATGGAATATTCCTTCCTGCAGTCACCCCTCCCCAATCTGCCTGGTTAAATCCCATGTGTTCTTTTCTCTGGATAAGCCTCCCTAGAAACCTCAGAGTAAGTTAGTGTCATAAGTATAAAAAAAATGCCGTGTGCTGCCTTGGTATCTTTCTTACTTTGGCTAAGCCACTTCGCTCCAACCCGACCTTTGACCCAGTTAATAAACAGTTTTCCACCCCTGGGGCCTAGACTCCCACAGCACAGCACCAACACGCACTTGCAGCCACCACCCACAGCCGCACCCAGCACCCACAGCTGGTCCCAAATGATAAGCTAACCATCCCCACCACACTCTGCCACCAGCTCCTTTCCTTTTACACATGATTGCTTTAAACTAACCAATCCTTGAGTTTCGTGGGAAATCTACCAATCTCCATGCCTGGCCCACAACAAAGGTACAAGCCCACAGGTCCCCCTCATTCTCTTTGTATGTTCCCCACCCACTGGTTGAGTCACCCAAGCCCATCGTGCTTCCAATTGACCCCCCATTACACTCCTCTCTCTCTGGGACCTGGGAGTAGCAAACTGTCTTTTCTTATGCAATATGGTCTTGGTTTCTGAATGTGTCACATCTGACCTACATCTGGACCCAAATTTGAAATCCCACTGAACCAATTTGAAACAAGTGGCACAGCAAGCAGGGTGTATTGGTCAGAGCATGGGAAATGATGCCTCTTGGCTGCTCTTGGCTTCCTGACTGGCTCTCTCAGGAACTAACATCTGGGAAGGGGCCGTGGCTTGCCGAGGTCCATGCTTCATTGCATGGCTACGTGTTGTTTATGCTGGGTGTTGCCCAAACTCCCTACCCTAAATTGTGGATCCCACAAATCTGTGTCCTCTGGATGCACAAACCGCTAGTCTTAGTATGGCAAAATGGGAAACCTTGATTTCTTGTACTCCCCCGAATGGGTACGACTACTCTGAAGGTTCTGTTGGCTCTGCGGAGTCGGCATAGGGACAGGAGATGGGCAACCCCCTTGGAGCCCATGCACTGGAGAAGAGATACTCCCTCAACAGTCAATGATGTCACTAGGAGCTGGGATCCCTTTGAGGCTGTTGCTGCCTCCGCTACTGCAGCTATTCACATGCTGACCCCATGCGTTATTGCAGATCCCTGGTGTAAGGTGGTTAAAGAATTACAGGCAAGAGGAAGAGGCCAACCCCAGGTACAGGGTCCCCAACCACAACTCCAGGGGATGTCTCAGAATACCACCAAAAAAAAGAGAAAAGGGGTAAATCACCCATGTAAGGTGATTGGGCCCTGTAAACCTCCTGCCTGTCAGCACACCAATGCCCTGATACTCTACTCTCACATGCTGGGGGCTTTACCTACCTATCCCACCACTGTTACAGTAGTAAAAACAAGCCCCAACCCCAATGAGTTTGATGGGGATATGCTAAAGAAAGAAGCAGTTGCCACAAATCTTGCCCAGTGGGAAGCACACATCTTCCCAGTCACCACGTTTAAGTCCAAGCACGGCTCCAAGAGAGAGTCCAAATTGGAAACTAAAACTCAAAATTTTACTTGATTAGAAATTCAAAACATACTTAAAGATTTTTTTTCTCCAAAGGAACAAGAAGAAAGAAGCAGATTGGTGGCTCAGAGTCCTTAATATGGGATCTGAGTTGCCACATTGATCCCAGAAAATGAGGTAATTGGCTATCATTAAAGATGCTGAACCCCTCCCTTACTTACTTAAATATTTATGGGAAGAAAAAAAAGACATGTCTATGGCAGGGCACTACCACCAAGGCACTGGCAAATAGCAAAGCCCGATTGTTGTTTTAAAAGATTGAAATGATGCAACGGCATAGCATTTCTTTGTGCATTTAGACAAAGGGGAGCCCTGAGAAGGCCCCCTTTGGCCCTGAGTTACAAAAAAATTTTTTAACAGGGAGTTCCCTCCCCCCACTTTACCTTGCTCAACTTTACCCTTATGGGTAATACTATCCAAGGGCTATGGGCAGGGGTGGAGCTCACGTGAGGAAGACTCACAACAGATACCTGGCTTATCAGGCCCGGCAGTCACCCCCTCTGCAGGGATCACATGACCCCTCCTGTGGAGGGTCCCCACCTCCTCCTCCTGGGCCCAGTCCCCCAACCTCCTGAGAGTTGTGACTATTGGGATAATTCTTATTAAACAGCGACCTCTAGTGGTTGCACCTTTTACCTTTACTTTCCCCACTATAGGTATCTATACTTTAGCATGCTGCCTGGAATAAGATCGAACACTTGACTTTCTTGGTAGGCCATGCCAAAGGGGACCCCCGTGGAATTTCCCTTGCCAGTCAAGGTGTTAATGCCACAATATCAACAAAAACTGGTATTCTGGGGTTCCGGCCTGTAATCCAAGATCTCCTAAAAGAGGGAGTCATTATACCTACCTTCTCTTCATATAATAAACCTGTTTGGCTAGTCCTTAAAGCCTCCACCAATGAAGGAGATTGACCACCAATAATCCCACCCCTAATGCACAAGTTCTGCTGATCAAAGTTCCTCTAACATGATCTAATTAATACAAGATATACACAGGAGCCTGGGCAACTGCTTTGCTGTGTTTTACTCAATACCAATGCCAAAATAATCCTAACTGCTGCTGCCAAGACCTTAACAAATGGTCTTTAAAGACCTGCTTAAAACTGGCTCTATATAGCTAACATTTGATTAAACAATGACATGAAAGAGGGTTCCTGAGAGGACCCAGCCACACTCACACAGCATTTACGGAATAAGACTGGGCAATAGCACCCCAGAAAATAGAAGGGCCGTCAAACTCTATCAAATTCCCAAGCATCATCTAGTCCCCTAAGGGCAGTCAGATTCCCACCACCATCAGACACAAAGACATTATTCATGCTCTGGAAGTAGCATATCCCACATCACTCATGCTCGTTACAGCCCATATACAAACTAACAGGTACATCTCTGCTGCTTTCCACTGGGGAGAGTCCCATGAATGCACCTTAGAACTGACACATCAAACCACTTCACAAGCCATACCCCTTGTTTCACCAGGAATGGAGTTTAGACTACACTGCCATGAGCTCCAGATAGCCCCATAGGGCAAAACACACAACACACAAACTGGGGAATATGCCATAAAGCAAGCCCTAAAAGAAAACATTATGCACTCTATCAGCAAGGGAGAAACAACACCAAGTCTGGCTGTCATGATACATATAACTGCCCCAGAAGCCAGTACTTCTCAACTGGTACAATGTCAATGTTTACCATGGCTCTGGGTTTTAGTGTTTTTGTTGACTGAGAGGGTCCTAGGCTTACTTACCAACCCACAAGGCCTCATCATGCAGCCCCCGGAGTTCTCAAATCATATTTGACTAATCCTGAAACTGGACGCAGGAATGGGACCGAAAAGATTGCTGGTTGTGGCTCCTCAACCTCCTGTGTCAACATGCCACCGAGCATGGCTGAGGACCCAAAGCCATCCGACCTATGTATCAATGTATCCACTGACACCAATGCATAAATGATTCTCGACGCAGGTGTAACCTAAACAAAAGTCTCACACAACATAAGTGGGCTCACAAGTATAATCAAATCAAACCTCATGGCCAATTATCCTCTATCCCAGCCTGCCAGAAATACCGTTTGAAGACAAGAGCTTAGATTGCAAAAAGGGCCTACAATTAGCAAATATGCATGGGAAGGGTGGGATGTGTGTGCAAAAACCTTTGCTAGAGGTCTTGTAGCTCTGTGACAGGAATCATTTCATAGAAACCTGCAGAGATGTCACACTATAGCTGCCCAGTAGTAGTTGAAATTTCATGAAAAGGATCCTCACCCCTGGCTCGGCCCTGGCAATCACCTCGCCTGAGAAGACATCACCCCAGCCCACAAGTTCAGCAATTTGGAATACACAACCCAAGATCACACTAAGGGCTACGCACTGCTGTTCTGTTACCCTGACAAACCAGAGCTAATGACACCGCCGTGAGAAATGGGAAGACGAACCGTCAGAGTGCTACCTGGTTAAAATGACAGACTGCCTTAGGGTGGGCCCCTCTCCTTCATGCAGTGCTTGTCACTGTCAGAGGCCCCCATGAGTGTAAAAATGCCTCGCCCTCTGCCGCCCCTACTGGCAGGCTAAATGTTGGCTCTTTAATATTACACAGCTGGAACAACCTTCCAAAATCCAGAAACAACAACCAATAGATTCCTTAGTCCAGGTAGTCTTGGATAGCCTCTTGGCCTTAGACTACCTCTTGAGGAGAAAAAAAAGGTGGAGTATCTGCAACATAAGAAATACCTCCTGCTACATTTATATTAATAATTCAGGACAAGTCGAAGTCAACTAGCCAAAGATGCCTAGTTGTTATATTGTTTGACAATATATTGTTTGACAATATAACCAATGTTTTTTTAAACAGATATCTCAGATGCTTAAAAACCTCAATTTTCCCTTGGCTATCCTCTAAAGGGTAAGGAGATAGTCTACACAAAGGCTTCTAGCTCTTGGTTTTACTATTTATTGGCATCTTTATAATAACCAATATCCTCAAATTGCACTGGCTCAGTAATGCTGTGCCCCAGGCAGTAAATGTATCAGCTCACTGAAACTGTCACAGTCCTTCAAATAGGTGATGCTGAGACATCCCAAAGCATGTATTGTAGTACTATGCCACATGCCAGCTATGTTTCCTTGGACAAGAGTCACATTCACAGTGCTTCCTCATCACAAAGATGGGTCAAATCCCATTGAGTTTATAAGAAAGCAGGGGACTACACTGTAAGCTCTGAGAGCAGTCTGGAGTGGTAATCATTATTTCTAGATTTTGAGAGGCTGTTTTATATATGTATGACCTGGTAGTTAGAGATAAGAACTAAGCTGATCAGGTCGAGATTAAGACACTTCAGAACACAGGCATAGTAAGATATTGTCTATATTGTAGAACCTTGCCTACTCTTTGAGACCGATGGAAGAACCTTTGTCCAGAACATAAACTTTCTGTAGCACATAATCTAATTCAACGTGTCTGGATAGCTCATTTAAACAATCTAAACACAGGGAGTCCAGGATAAGAATGAGGGCCTTTAATTCTATACAGCTTAATGTAATGCTTGGATACGTCCCAGAATATATTAAACAGATAATCAAAAAGCATTGGCAAATTCCCTTGAGGGATGGGAGAAAAAGTATGGAACTATTAAACTTTACCACCTTGATATTTCATGAAATTTCAAATATTAGGGACACCCAATTCAATAGGCCAAACCCTTGATCTTGAGGCTTGCTCTCGCATGGGGAAGCTTAGTCTACCTATAGGTATGCCTAAGTGTTACTTCTGGAGGACTTCTTTTTTTGCTCACATGTGGCCTCACTCTCTCTAAGCCCAAATCTGCAAGCCCTCACCACTCAGTGGGATATGACATACAGGGGTGAAAGTTTGCCTGGTGGAATGGTAGGTGACTCCCAGGGATGAATCTGGCCCTAGCACTGTGGGATCAACAATGCCATCCTGACCAAAAGGGGGAAAAGAAGTGTAACAAATAAGGTATCAGTGGCTGAGAGTTCAAATAGAGTTGAGAGGCTACTCTGGAGGCCACTCTTATACAAGCATCAGTTAGATTGCTACCTATCATAACTTATCGAACCCAAATCAAAACCATTCCAGCCAATCTTACAGAACACCTAGGGCGATATAGAAGATTCTACAAAGGTTCCATGAATTAGGGTAACTTTCCAGAAACCTACAACTTCCAGATGGTCCCTGGACCAGGTAAGTCCTGAAACCTGGAGGGGCTAGCCTCTCCAGAACATTAGCTAGTTCATCTCCCTACTCCTTATTATTGACAGCCCCTTCCAATATAAAAAGTTAGAATGGGCATAGCCCAAATACCCCCAAAGTGGGAGAAAGATTAAAGGTGATGGTGGAATTACACAGAGAAGTTAGGGTTTAACAAATGAGCGTGATTGCTGAATCAGTAAATTGATATTTTCTTTAGTCTCCAGTACCTTGGAGCAGCTAGGAGTACAAACTTAGAATTGTGGAATTGTAACCCATGTCAAATTCTGAAATCTGTTCTACAACTAATTTTGGTGCTGTGGTTTGAAATTTATTGCTTTTTTGTATACATGTTATTTTTCACACAAAAAAGAAAAAACATCAATTTTGATATAAAAAAATATTAATTCCTTCTAGCCTCCAATGTTCTGGAGCAGCTAGAAGGAAAAATCTGATGATGGTATGGTAGCCCATGACAAACTCTGGGATCTGCCATGTAATACTTTTTGAAGAGTACTTTGAAAACTGTTGCTTTTTCCTTTCTTTGCTTTGTATATATGTTATACTATACAATAAAAAAAGTTTTTTAAAAAGCCCATTGAGTGAAATAAGCCAGACACAAAAATAAAAACTTGTTGTGTGCTGCCTCAGCATCTTTCTTACTTTGGCTAAGCTACTTGCCCCAACTTCGGCTTTTAGGCTAGTTAATTAGAGTTTTCCATATCCCGAGGCCTAGACTGCACACAGTACAAACCCACACCTGCAGCCATCCCC